>JAURVB010009804.1:2500-21951 GCA_033002965.1 Piper betle | reverse complement strand
CGGTTCGGTTCACGAGTGTGGACCGGATTTGGGGTGTTACAATATATATTCAAAACTCGTTCGATCTCAAGTCGAGTTTCGAACTATTTTACCCGAGTTCGAATACAAGTTGAGTTCAACTCGCTCGCTCAATTAGCACCCCTAATTGTAAACACTCAACCATAATGGGAAATCTACAAATACTCAATCAATCGGCTTTTACTTTGAAAAAAAACGAAAGAAAAAAAGAAGAAAAAGTAGCCATTTATGTTTGCAAGTTATTATCACGCTTTTCTCTTACGAGGCCTTGGGAACGATCAAATAAAATCCCTCTTACTCACCATTGCTTATAATATAGCGCGTGGAAGAAAAAATGCCATATTTGTGGTATCCAAGCTTGACCCAACTTTTAGACCAAACCCCGCTAATCGTCCGGGTGTTCTAAGCCAACCGTCAGATTATATTGACGGCTAGTATTTGATTTAGCGGATTGACAATGTGCATACGTGCTGGCGCATATTAAGGTTCCTCAAATTTCAAAAGGTGATGTTTAGTAAAATAAATAAGAGGAATTTTAGTATCAGTTGCATCTAACACAGAGCCGATTTTAAATTTAGCTACCTATATAAAACACATGCGTATAATATTTTTATATTAACAAAACTACTCTTGTTATCTAACGTAATAGTAATTTAAAGGTTGTGTTAATGCTAACTTGTACTATTGTATATAAGGTGCTGCGCATACTAATTATTCTCGGCAACATTTGATATTTTTCTATCAACTATATTTAATATATTACCTTAGACTAAAATATAGTTAGATGATGATCTAAGAAGAATGGTTAGATGATGAAAATAGTTTTGTCTAAATCAAAAAAATTACATCCATGTAATCTATATTCATGATTAGATTTGATTGTTATTAATACGAGAGTGTCCACTATTATTAATATTAAAAGCGGGTTAGTGAACCTATTAAAGTGTATTGATAATATAAATAATATTTCATATTTATTATTGAGTTTAAGTTTTAAAGTTTTGTAAACCTTTTCTATGTTTTGTATTTTAGATCTATGTCTGTAAATTAAATTTATATAAATAAAATTACGTAATTTGATTAACGAATTCAAACTGTTTTTTTGCCTGGATCTTAAATTATATATGAATTATGTGAATACATTATAAAACCTAAACCCCTTATCCTGGCTTTGACGCGGCTCTCTCTCACCCACGCTGCCCGCCGAGTCACCTTGAGCCTCGGCCTCCGCCGACGTCGCCGTCAGCCTCGGCCGCCGCCGACGTTACGTCAACTTCTGTCGGCGCCGCCGCTGCAAAACACCCGAGCAGGTACTCGGCGACGAGCTTGAGAAGCTGCCTTCATCGATCTTCCTCTCTCATGTATTCGCGGGCAGTATATGTTGTTGTGCGCAATTCTTTTTAAGTCCAATTTGAGCTTTTTTCGTGAGTGTGCTTAATCTTGCCGTCTCGAATTTTTGTAACTAAGCTTAGAACTGAATTGATCTTAGCGATTGCATTTTCTTTCATGACATTGAATGTTGATGTTTTTTGTAACTGAATTGATCTTAGCGATTGCTTTTTCTTTCATGCCATTGTATGTTGATGTTTTTTGTAACTAAGCTTAGAACTGAATTGATCTTAGCGATTGCTTTTTCTTTCATAACATTGTATGTTGATGTTTATTCTAACTAAGCTTAGAACTGAATTGATCTTTGTGGTACTACCGGGTTTTGCATAAGTAGGGCACTCTTTACGTACATTTATGTAGATGCCATCAAGGTTGTGCCGGATCAAAGTTGCTTGCGTATATGCAGGCAAAGAATGCCATTTGTTTTCCCATATCTATTTCTAGGCTTTTCAAAAGTGAGCTACATATGCAATGCATCCGTTGTACTGCTGACAGAACTTCTAAATAATAAACGATTGTCTCTGCAAAAGAGAGAGTGACGACTGAGATGGAGGCAGGAGAGGAGCAGAAGCCTACGAAGAATGTGATGTGCATCTTGAGCGACCCCGAGAGCACTCCCCTTGGCCCATCCATGTACCTGCCCGAGAATGTTGGTCCTGTCCAACTCCAGGAAGTTGTTAACCAACTTCTGAAGAACGTAATCTTTTCCCCACCTTTTTCGATTGGTCTAGTTAAGCCAGCCTACTATTGCGTCATTGTCTTGTGCATGTTTTCTGAAATCTTATTTTCCTCAGGAGGAAAAATTGCCATATGCATTCTATATATCAGACCAGGAGCTGCTTACTCAGCTTGGTTCCTACTTGGAGAAGAACAAAGGTATCCTTGTTTATCCTTTACAGTCTTGTTTTAGAATTTTCTCTTGATTATTAATTGTTTTTTTTTTAGCTTTTTAAGAAACTTGCTAAATCTTCTTTTGAGCATATATTAGGCTAAAGTGTTATTTCCCCTTTTTTAATTTTTGTAGTTTCTGTGGAAAAGGTATTACGTATTGTTTACCAACCCCAAGCTGTATTTCGAATTCGCCCTGTCAATAGGTGTTCTGCGACAATAGCTGGTAAGCTCCTTGATGATTCTCTATTACGCTGTTCTATTGACAGGCTATGTTTGATGGTTGAATAATTGAAAAATGAGATTAGTCAAGAACACACATTGAATTTTGTTGTCTTACTGATTATGTCTACTTGAAGGGATTTCAGTTTGTAGATCATTTAAATCCTTCCTTTGTGTAGGGCACACCGAAGCTGTTCTTGCTGTTTCATTTAGTCCTGACAGCCAGCAACTTGCTAGCGGTTCAGGTGACACAATGGTTAGGCTGTGGGATCTTAACACACAAACCCCACTTTACACCTGCTCAGGTGTTTTTTTATTCTTGCTGAAGTGCCTCATACTATAATATACTTTTCTGGTTCCTCTCATTTCCCTTTTTAGGATTGCTGCCTTTTATGAACATGTCAAAATTTTCTTGAAGGTGCTATGGCTATCAATTTCATCCCTGTAGATAGACCATTATGCAAAACTCAAATTGTTTGTTTTGTATTAAAAGCCCTTTGCTTTGAATGCTAAGCGTTCATTCTATACATGGTTGTATTCCTTGAATCCTAACTTCTCAGTGCTTTAGGACCAGTGATAGTAGGACCGTAGGAAGAAGAATGATGTTCGTCAATGTGTTTCTTCACTATCTTGTCTTGTGTTTTTAATGTTTCAGGGCACAAAAATTGGGTCCTGTGCATTGCATGGTCACCTGATGGCAAACACCTTGTCAGTGGTAGTAAGACCGGGGAACTTCTTTGTTGGGACCCACAGACAGGAAAGCAGTCAGGCAATCCTCTCACAGTAAGTTCATAATTTCCCTATTTTTGCATCCCTTATGATATCTAGGTTGTCCATGAAATTATACTGATTTTTTTCCTCCTCTGCCTGTTCTGTTTTTCTTTGTCATTTTGCTTAAAACATTGATCTGCATTCTTTTCTTAAGTTATTCTGTAATTTAATTCTGTAAAAACTGTTACGTTATTACTGTAGTTTTTTTCACTACATATTATTCTTGAAAGTTAAAAAATCATATATCTGCAATCTTATTCTTATTTCTGCTTCTTAGGGTCACAAAAAATGGATAACTGGTATTTCGTGGGAGCCAGTGCACCTCCAGGCACCATCTCGCCGTTTTGTAAGTGCCAGTAAGGATGGAGATGCACGAATTTGGGATGTCTCATTGAAGAGATGTGTTATAGTTCTTAGCAGCCACACTCTGGCAGTAACTTGTGTAAAATGGGGAGGAGATGGCATCATTTATACAGGGTATATGTATTCTGCAATGATGATCTAGAACTTTTATCTTTTAAATATGTTTTTTAATTGATTATTTGTTTTCAGGGTACTATTTTTATTATCTTAACATGAGGTTGTCGTTTTTTATTTTTGTATTTGAAATAGGATCACTAATTACACTATTTGGACTTTGTGCAGCTCCCAGGATTGTACAATTAAAGTGTGGGAAACAACACAGGGAAAGTTAATACGTGAACTCAAGGTAATGTCTTTAATAGCCAAAATGATTACCTTTTGTACGTACGCTAAAAGATTTGTGCTCTTGGCCATTAGTTTAATTTTAAGAAGTGAGCTTATCTGCCTTAAATTAATAGCATACATTTTCTCTTGGGCTGGCTTAAAAGTTTATAAGCTACAAGAGACTGCTTTTGGACACCTGACTTTTTAGTTCTTGTATAATTCTTAACATAGATCCACCTGTGACTTGTGTTCTCCAAGGGTCATGGTCATTGGGTCAATTCTCTTGCACTCAGCACTGAGTATGTTCTGCGTACTGGGGCGTTTGATCACACTAAGAAGTCATTTTCTTCACCAGACAAAATGAAAGAGGTAAAAAAATTCCTTTTTCTTAATAAATACGAACAAAGTATATTTTGGGTCTGCCTTACTTTTGTGAAGCATGGGATGATTTGCAATTCATTTTATAAACTTAAGTAGTAAAAATGGAGAGTACTTCAGCCAACTCTATATCACACATTCAAGCATTTCTAAGCAACTTCCTGCTACTTGTACGCGAGGTTTACATGCACAACAAGTAACATTGCCTGAACTTCGTTGGGCAACAGTAAGGGAGAAGACTAATTATAAATATCCGAAACATTAATGAAAATACTGTTATTATTTTCATTGATTTTTTTACAACCATACATCTGTCTTTAAATTACTGCAGGCAGCTCTTGAAAGATATAACAAAATGAAAAATAATGGTCCAGAAAGGCTTGTGTCTGGATCTGATGATTTTACCATGATCCTTTGGGAACCAGCAGTTAGCAAGCATCCAAAAGCACGCTTGACTGGCCATCAACAGGTAGATTATTGGTGTGGTAATGGTTACATTTTTAAAATAAATTGCTTATAGATAGCTGATGAAACAGGTTTGGCAACAATAATGATACCTTTTTATCTCACTAAGCAAAGTGTTGCATGACAGTGGCTTCTGGCAAATAGTTCTCTCTCTTTTTTGCTGCTGCTTTTTATTTATTCCATTTACTTTTATGCAAAAGGAGCAATCAATATGTGATACTAGGTTGTACCTATCTAGAACCTAGGATACGATGATGTTCATGCATTCTATTTCTGGGCGATAAAATGCTATAAACCTCTTAATTGGTGCTGAAAACAAAAACCTGTAAACAAGAATTTAAAACAGAAGTTTTACTTTTTCCAGCTTGTAAACCATGTTTACTTTTCACCTGATGGTCAATGGATCGCAAGTGCCTCGTTTGATAGGTCTGTTAAGTTATGGAATGGCAACACAGGGGCTTTTGTTGCTGCATTCCGTGGGCATGTTGGACCTGTTTATCAAATAAGGTAGTAAAATATGTTTTTTCCTTACAGCCCGTCAATTGCTCAAGCTTTAAGCTTGTGTAAAATGATGTGAATCTGTTTGTCAAATTTCAGTTGGTCTGCTGACAGTAGGCTGCTCTTAAGTGGAAGCAAGGATTCTACTCTGAAGGTATTTTTTGTGCTTTACTTTTGTAGTTGCTTGTCTATGAGCAGATATTTTGAAGGCTGATGGATTTGGATCTACCTCTTTAAGCCATTGAGATTTTTCTTTTTTCTAAAACTCATTGATGGTTTCTCCTACATTGATTTTACATGGGGCATGGTTTGTCAGCTTTTAAAATATTGCCTGGCACATGTATGTGTATATATTGCTCACTTAATGAATTAATGCTGTATTTCTTAAATTTGTGAAGATGCACGCAGTCTAAAAATAAGGATTCTGCAGGATGTGAAAGAGATGATTGTTAATTTTGAGATAATGAATTTATTGAGCTATCATCAATAAAACGCCTGCTAGGAATTAAAAATGGCACGCTAAACATTTTAAGCTCAAATATATGAGAAGTAATTGTCATGCTTTACTGAAAGGTAATAAGATGTTGAAATATATAAACAGCAACATCTTTGGCGTTCACTTATGTCAATGTAGTAATGGCATTGCTGATAGTTCATTAACACTTAGGAATAATTTTAGAGGGAGGGTAGGATGATTTTAGGTAGAATCATTTTTTCAAGATATTGAATTTATAACAAAGATTTGGCAAACGGGTGTGAAGTGTTAGTTCTTTATGTGTGTTATGGTTCATCCTGGGGGCATTCTTGTACGGCTGCATCTGTGGGTGCAAGCGTTTAATATGCTATAAGCACTATTTTGCAGAAGAGTCTTGTTTCTTGCTACTGCTTGTGTGAGGACCTTTAGTTAATAAGTTTGATGCTGTATGAACGCAAAAATAGATAATGGAGATCAAAAACTGTATCATTAGCATCAAACTTATTAACTAAAGCCACACAAGTAGTAGCAAGAAACAAGATTCTTCTTGCAAAATAGTGTTTATAGCATATTAAACGCTTGCACCCACAGGATGGCTGTGTAAGAATGTTCCACCATAACACACCACCCGTGTCAAACTTGTTATAAATTAATATCTTGAAAAATGATTCTTAAGCCTAAAATCATCCTAATTCTTCCTCAAAAATTATTCCTAAGTGTTATTGAGCTATCATCAATAAAACGCCTGCTAGGAATTAAAAATGGCACGCTAAACATTTTAAGCTCAAATATATGAGAAGTAATTGTCATGCTTTACTGAAAGGTAATAAGATGTTGAAATATATAAACAGCAACATCTTTGGCGTTCACTTATGTCAATGTAGTAATGGCATTGCTGATAGTTCATTAACACTTAGGAATAATTTTAGAGGGAGGGTAGGATGATTTTAGGTAGAATCATTTTTTCAAGATATTGAATTTATAACAAAGATTTGGCAAACGGGTGTGAAGTGTTAGTTCTTTATGTGTGTTATGGTTCATCCTGGGGGCATTCTTGTACGGCTGCATCTGTGGGTGCAAGCGTTTAATATGCTATAAGCACTATTTTGCAGAAGAGTCTTGTTTCTTGCTACTGCTTGTGTGAGGACCTTTAGTTAATAAGTTTGATGCTGTATGATACAGTTTTGATCTCCATTATCTACATTTTTGCGTTCATTTTGTGTTAGACGCTAGCAGTTTGGGGCGTAGCAAATCATCAGCTGCTTGGCAATTTTTATTGTTTTTGATTCTTGCATTTTACATGTTTTAAATCATATGCATCCAATGTGTTTTTGCGGTTGTCTCGTCAAATGTATTTGTGATATATACTGAATCACATGCATCCAATGTGTTTTTGCGGTTGTCTCTTCAAATGTACTTGTGATACATACTGAAGCTATGTATCAGGTTTGGGATATTAGAACGCGCAAATTGAAGCAGGATCTTCCAGGCCATGCTGATGAGGTTTGAACTTTTGGCTTCTCTAGCTATGCTGGACATCTTTTGTTATCTTAACATACCAAATTGTTTTTTCTTCATTCCTTTTAAGGTTTTTTCGGTTGATTGGAGTCCTGATGGGGAAAAGGTAGCATCTGGTGGTAAAGATAGAGTGTTAAAACTCTGGATGGGCTAGAGTTACTAATAAAAAAGATATGACAGAATTTTGTTTATCACTGGTATTTTTCTGTTCTGTAGCCCCTGTTCACCCCCACCTCCCCTCTCTATTGCCATGTAATTTTTTCACATGGCTATGTTTTCTATTGCTCTATGCTCGCTGGATGACCGTTTTTATTGCAATAAATTCATTTACATAATTAGGCTATAAATAATTTTGTTGATTTCATGATAATTATCTTAATTCCTAGGTATTTGAGAGTTGAGCAAGTTAGGTCAATGAAAGCTACTGACTCAACTGCCGGACAATAACATGTCCTCGCTAATGACAATTAAGCCCCAGAGAATTGTGCTTATATCTGCTGTTGCCATGGTTTCCAAGGAATATTACATGTCCAGTTGAAGTTGGTTATGTAAACATTAACTTTCCTTCGGGAACAGTGTTTCAGGTGGTTATATTTTGCTGCAACATCAGTAAATTGCTGAGATCTGGAAGTATGGCGTGGATAAATTTGCGTATTCATGTATTTATTTTGTTCCTTGGTCACTCTTATCTTAGTTTCTTCTGAGAAAGTTGTGCATCCGATGAATTCATCTCGTCTTCAAAATCCATTTAAAATTTTATTTACTCAAAGAGTGAGTTTTGGTTCTTTGATTGTGCTCAAAATTAATCAATTTCTGTAGTTTGTGCAATTATTTCCATTTGAATTATTTTCGTTTACATTTAAAAAGTATATGGTATAAGAATCATGGGTGTATAAGTACACCGGAACGGTCTCGTGACGTCTCTTCTTGCGCGCATGGGAAGGCATAGGCTGCAGAGCCGCCTGTCCACGAGGACCAGGACTAGTAAGTCAAAGGTTTTTGTTTCAACTAATTCCTCAAAGCAGGCTGCATTGCATTTACCTCTTTTATTTATTCATAAATTTGAATTCTGCTATTTGATGAAATTCCTTATTTTTCACTGTCCAATGCATATTTTCCAAAGACTAATGATAGTTTTTAGAAGGTTTTTGATAATTCATATAGATTTGGAGGTAGGTATAGATAGCGCATGATTTATAAAAAATTTCTAAGAAATTTCACTAGCCTTTGTATGCTAATTGAAATTGAGTTGAATAATGGGGATATATAAATTTGTGGGCAGGGAAATAAAAGTGAGAAGGCTTAGTATCAGCAACAGTTCACGTTAGATTTATTAGCAACATGAAAATCTAATCATTCATGTAGATCGCGTAACTGTATATTTTTGTTATTTAGATAAAATTGTCTTTATCATCTAACTAGTTTTGTAATCCAAAAGCTTATATTAAATGTAGTTGAAACAAAAGTAAAAACACTAGAATCAAGCAACAATGTTGCTTTACAAGGGAAGGTTACAAGCATATATGCCACTTACTTTCTTGCTTCCATTTTCATTTCTTGAGATCATTTCCTTTTTCTTTTTAACTTTCATTTCAATTGTAAGTCCTAAATAAATACATTCCAAGGCCATCTTCCTGATTAAAATTTCCCTTCTCAATGACAAATTTGATATCCATTTACTTTTAAGCTTTCGCTTCAACCCTGAAAAAAACGTAAACATTACTTTTGAGGGAAATTTCTATTCAAAATATATATTTGACAACATTTAGTGCAGTTAAGTATGATCCTTTCTCAAAAAAGTTGACAATAATGTCATCTTAATACAGCGCCTTCGCTTAAATGGATTATACAACCAGAGTTACAAAACTTTAGTACTCGCCTAGATCGGCATGATTGTATAATACACTGACATAAAGTGTGACGAACGGGTTTTCCATTGGACTTAAAGATTGACAAGAATTTTCACAACATGGAAATCTTGCATGGATCCTATTACCATTACCGTTTGATTTGTCTTGCAGCAAGCACCGACAAATTCGGTAAGAAAAGAAGCTTGTCGTGGTTAGTTTCCATATCAAATCTATACGTATCCCCACACGACCGACAAAAATAAAAGCTGACGTGGACAATGCATGGTGTTTTAGGTTGGATACTCTGAAATGATTGCGACAAATTGACAGGTTGGCGTCTCCATCACGCATGTCTAATGCATGAGATTTGATCTGCCTCAAAAGGCCCACACTTCCAACACTCTTATACAGAAAATGATAGAATGATAGCTTCAAAACTTAATGATCTTATTTTTAGAGCAATAGATAAGAAAAGAATATTTTTATCATGATATTTTCACAACTTAAAAGCTCGGCGCTCTAAAATAGGTTCCTAATATTTTCTAACTCATTTCTCGATCTTTACCGTTCTTGCCTAATGCTCAGGTGATAAGTTTTTATGCAGGAATCCAAGTTCGTATCCTAGTTTGCAAGTCAACAATTATTCGCTCATCGAGTTGCCTCGTTGATCAAGAACATTCTCTATTTACAAGAGGTCTTAGGTTCGCTTATACAATCAATAAGCAGACTCTCAACCTCTTCTCGTCTGAACAAAAAATAAAACCTCTTCTTTCTCTCCAGTTTTTTTACTTCTAACTTATTAATTGAGGTGGATGCATGGAACACATGTTATGAGAAAAAATACAGTTATTCAGTTCAATCCTAAATGATTCGGATGGGTGATACAAAATTTATCCCTCCACACCGTTTTTCTGTATTTAAATAGGGAAACCGTAGCATATTTAGTATTTTTTTTATTGGAATCTTTCATTACATCTACAAGACTTGAAAAGTGAATAGTTAAAGAAAAGGGTATAAGGCTTTTTTCGATTTAGATTATCGTTTGATGGATATATATAACCTTCAATTGTTCTTTTCATATTACCATTTCGTATTGGGAAAATATTAAAAGCTTCAATTGTCTAATTTCCCGGTAAATTTATGTTTTTTCTTGCAATATTTGTTTCTTATAAGTTATAACAAACAAATGCACCACAACTTATACCCTATATCCAAAAAGGGGCAGCTTAGTAGTGGCACTTTATGTACAACAGAATTACGTACAACTGTTAGATAATTTCAACATTACAGTAATACATAGTAGATTTGAAAAAAAAACAAGAAACACGAATTTTATCTGTCTTAATATGGAGTAACATTAAATGGTAATGTTAAACCCAAAAAGAAAAAGCAAAAAAAGAAAAAAATGAAAGAGGAAGCAAGGATCATGCCTTGGCCAGCTCCTCCAAAGCCTCCTCAATTATTTCCTGAAAAATGCACTTCGCAATCTCTTTTCCTGCCTTGTCTACTTCCAATCTTGTTAGATCTTCCCAACCCTTCCCCACTACTTCTCTTCTCACAACTTTCTCAACCAAGAGATCATCTTCACTTTCCCCACCACATATTTTGGGTTCACTGAATGACCACTCCTTTATTAGGCCCCATACTTCCTCCATTACATTTACATTTTTTCTCCCCGCTTTGCTAGATATAAGAACACATTCGCTCAAGTCAATTGTAAAATCCACCATTTCAAGTAAAGCTGCATTCACAGAATCGAACACAAGTTTCCTATCAGATTTTCTCTCAATGCGCTTAGCCTCGGACAGCCGTTCATCGTCTTCCCCAATATCGCATTTTTCAGCCAAAGATGGTTTCAAGGGAATTTCAAGAGAGTGCCATTTGGCGAAGACAGTATCAGAAGTCTCATGCTCTAGGCTAGCAGCAGCAAGTAATGAACGGACATATAGAAACCAATCCTGCTCTTGGGCTACTTCCCTTGCATGTCTTGAAGTACAGCCCCCTGAGGAACTTAACAATGACGTTTCCAAGTTTCCATCATCCCACGATAAGGATCGGGTAACTGATTCAATTAGGGGAGACTTTGCAGTTGCATCACATGACTTAAGAAGACGAAGATGACTAGTTTGATCTGCGCATGAAGTTAGACTTAGTCCCATACTGTCTCACTAAAAACAAGCAGCGTAAACATAGTTCCCAAGCGAACTTACCCATATCCACATTTCCCCTAGATCCAGGAGTACTCACTTCCTCATCCAACAAAGCATCCAAGACGGAGACTGGACTAGGCTGTTCACGATTATCATCAAGCTGCTCAGTTGCGCCAGTCTTTCCAAGGGATGAAGACCCCTATATGCGAAAAATATTCTTTGGATTAAAAAAGTGGACATTCAAGTAATAATCTTATTTTCAAATATAAATAGGAGATAATCAATGGCATTGCAGCCCATTATTTGTAAAGAACTATTCCTGTGCAAGCACATTGAAACATGAAAAGTAAACCAAAAGGAATATTGTCCATCAGCTAAGTATCTCTGTAAGATTAAGCATAGAAGGCTACCTTACAAATCAATGATCCATGTCTCAGTGAAGAAGGTTTGTTATTCAATTCTTTTAAGTTTGCTACGATTCCTCCACTAACAAAGCTAGTACTGGTACAAGCTGAAAGGTCATCAAGCACATCGCCAAGTATGACCTGATTTGTATCAGAAATTCTTTCCATCTGCAAAGGATCTTGTGAACCAATCATGGAAGTTGAGCTTTGCCTGTCTTTATTCGGCTTCTTATTCCTAGAAAAGAAAAAAATTTGAAACTTTGCCCTTGATTGACGATTTTCCATTCTTTGGCTTGGTGTCATCCTTTAGAGTAGAAGTTTTATATTCTGGGCACGGTGCTTCAACATTTGACTTAGCCATCTCATATGCTCTTAATGATAAAGGGGCAGATCGTGATCTTACCAAGCTCCTAGGAGAACCTTCCATGCATTTATCCATATTTTCCCCCTTTGACATGCCTGAGCTTGAGACTCCAAGTTCCTGTTCTCCACCACAAGATTTGCCGCAGCAAATGTTCTTCCCATTGCTTTTAACCTCCTTATCAAGTTGAGTAGACACCTTAGCTTCCGGAATAGATAACATGTCACCTAATGTACTTGCGCTTCTATGAGGTTGTTGTGTCTCTTGTAAATTTCCATTTATCGCCATCATAGCCCACCTATCAGAAAGACGCTTCTTGGCCTCCCTGCTGACGGATGACTCTGGTGAATGGGATGTCCGACTAAAAGATTTTGAGGAAAATGGACTATCATATCTTCTGATAAAATCCCACGAATGTTTTGAAGTAGGAGTCAAGATACCTGAATCGCTGAAATTGTTCTCTTCTACATCCTCTGAATCTGATTTACTAACTGAACTCTGATCACCCACATATCCATTTGACAAAGCAGATGACAAAAAAGAGTCATCCCCATAGCTTTTACTCAATTTTTTCCTCATTTGCAATGTTATATCCTTTGCTAACTCTTTTGACTCTTTCGTCTTACCAATCCTATATCCTTCATTACAATCACTAGCTCCCTGATGTGATTTACGTAGTGAAGTTGGAGAAGATAAAGACTTTACTTCTGCAACTTTCCCATGGTTAGGCCTTAGAACAACTATTCGAGTTGGCTGAACAGTGTTGTGTCCCGTAAGATGAATGTTGAAGCCACTCCCATGGGAACAGTTTTTATCCCAGTCATTTGTTTCAGCACTGAACTGCCTCTTCACTGCTTTTTCTTCATTCACTTCTGCAGCCTTTGCTGGTCTCAATACTGTTATCCTTTTGCTTTCCGCAGGAGTAGGGACATACTTCAACTCGTACAGATAATTTGACAGTAAAGAATTCGGCTCTTGAAGAAATTTATGGAACACATCTCTGTTAGAGCTAAGGAAATCTAGTGCATCTTGAAACTCCTTGGAATGCCAATGTTTCTCATCCATGGAAAGATGCTTTGCTTCCATAAATTTCTGACGAACAAGATCCATTTTTTCATTTATATCTTCCTTTTGTTTTGTCTTCTGAAGGTCTCTATCTTCCATAAGACTGGTTTTATGTGACTGGTTTTGTACCTCGTACACATCTTTGTAATCATGTGCTTCTTGGATGAAAAGCTGTGAGGAATGCACGTCGGGGAAGTCATCTTTATCTGACCAACTCCTTGGACCTGCTTCATATTTTGTTGTTTTACTTTGGGTGTAGCTAGCTGGTAAGGATTCTTCAACTTTCAAAGTCTGGTTCTGCGGGGGAAGTGCTTCAAGACCCATCAACTGTGCAACAACACTGGGTGGCTTCCTTCTGCAATCTGGTTCCTTCAGCATTTCTTGGGCTATGAGCATCTTCATAGGTGTTCCACTAGACATCTTGCTGAAAAAATTTATCTTCAGGTCACATGCCGCCTGCAAATTTTGCCCAGATAAGTACAGAAATGATTAGGATGCTAAAACTTATGCATCTTCAAATAACAATAAACCAAAAATCAGCAATTCACAAATCCTACAAGTTTTTTTTGTATGATTATCAACAGTATCTGCAACTTTCTTTGCTGCCTCTTGGTCTCTAGATGACTGACTCCCTGCAAATTAGACAGCTCATCTGAATAAATACACAAAATAAAAATGATTGACGTACATAGGCATAAAAGCAAAGAGCAAACACTAGCAAATAAAGCTTGATTTTATCGATCTTTTCCCAACAAAAAACTAACAAATCATCACATGGCAATCTTCCAGGGAAAGCAAAAAAACATAAAATTGACTAATGATAAAATATAATAAAACTATTGGCATCACAGGAAGAGAATCCATAAGCAAACATAAAGATCAATAGGTATCTAAAGACTAAAGTTACATTCAGTGTACAAATAATAACTCAAGATCTGTCATCTAAATGACACAATAGTTTAAAAATTAGAGGAAACAAGAAAAAGGAAACACCAAAAAGATTAGCAAACATTTGACCATAATAAATGATCATGATGTTCGCTAGTGATGAAGTAGATGATCTCTATGGCTATTGACTGTTCATTGGCGCTAAGCTGCTCGCAAGTCTTTTAGCCAATATAACGAGCAGCTCCTTACTGTAAAGGAGCCTCAGCCCTCAATTAAAATCAACTACTGGAGTAATTCACCATGCAACCAAGGCAGGTAAAAAAATTAACAATGTGCAAAAGTAGTGAAAATCGTAAATGAGTAACTTCAAACTGAAACCTAAACCTGAGGGATAAAAAAGTTTAACAAAAATCCACAAAGACATGATATATTTGTAATTTAGCACTAAATGACGCTCCTCTAGCATTTTCACTGGAACAATGATTTACGCTAGAGGAGATCAAGTCCAAAGGAAAAAAATGTGAAGACACTTACTATCATGATGTGCTTTTTCAGTAAGAAGCCTATTTCCAGAAAAACTTGGTCCCAAATCAAACAGATTGACAACCCTTCCCATGCATCCTGGCATTGGCTTCTCCATTCTCACACTTTATATTCAATATTTGCTCATCCTATAACATGGAAAGGAGTTCCATTTCTTAAATATAATCCTCGAGCAAGATATAAAGGAATCATTTAGAAAATAAGCTAGAAAGATTACCAATGCTTCTGAATACCACCTAACCATGTGAATAATGAAATATCTTCACTTGTCAAAATAAGAGAAGCGCCTCCACCTATACATAACAATAACAAGGTAAGACCACCCCAGCTGCAGTCATAACGAGGCATATAAAAGCTTCAACAATGCAGGCAATGCCTGCACAATTAGTCCCTCCATCTTCTGGACCTTGCAAAAAAAAAAAAAAACAAGTACACACCTTTAACCCTTTGTTTAACTTTTCCCGGTCAAAAAAAACCTTTCTCCAAAAATTCTTAGCTCCAAATGGAATGCTGACACGTAAACTTAAAATGTAAAGGCACATTCATAAAGACAACATGATGAAAAGAAGCATAATTGTAACCGCTAAAAGTGGTAGACAATAAGAATAATAAAATCAACACACGAAGATATTGCCTTTCGTGAACCCTTTTGCATTGCATAATAATTGATCTTCACAAAAGTTCAGATGGCTTAAACACACCATCTATTCATTTGTTAACACACAGATGTGTGCATATTTATTCTCTCAAACATCATGAAAAATAAACATATTTGGAATCAAACAATTACCCATCCGACATGCACTCACGGTAGCATCTCACCCCAAGAGTAACGCGACGGTGTAACAAACTACCCGAGGAGTCAAATTTAAAAAGCAAGCCAATGCGAATTGCCAAAAAATGAGGCATGTCATTAACCAGTCAACACGAAAATCGAAACAAAAACCGATGACTGTCCATATCATAGTGACACAACCTAGACCCCTCCAACATCACAGAATCTATCAGACTATCACAGAATGTACTGACAAAAGCAAAGCTTTATCCCGTCAAAAGCAACAATGAACAGAGAATAAAACCCAAAAACAACTCGAAAACAAGAAATCCATCACCAAAAAAATAAAACTGAATTCTCAAACACTGAAATCACTCACTCCCACTGAGAACCCAACCAGCTGTAGCACCGCTCAAGTTCCACCAACAAAAACAGCAATCAAGCATCAAATGACACCACAAGCCAAAACTCGTTCAAAAGGATAAGACCAAAAATAAAGATAAAAACAAAAGATTCCGACCCGACCAAGACCCTCCAACATCACTCCACCTCTGCTAGCACTGACAAAAGCAAAGCTTTCCCCCACAAAAGCATCAACGTTCACAAAATTAATCCATAAAAACACCTCGAAAACGCGAATTCCATCCATATGCAAGATCGGAACCATCAAAAACACACACAGACAAAAAAACAACAAGCTCCACCACTCAAAATCACTCTCTCCCACTGACCGCCCAACCGGCTGCATCAACACTCAAATTCCACCCCACCAAAACAGCAACCAAGCACCAAAATCAAACCTCTTTACACAAGATTCAATAAAAAAAAACACAACGACTGCCGAGACCGAAAGACCGAAGCAACACCGACAGAAAAAAACCGCAAGAACAGAGTGAAAAGCTCGAACCTTTCCACGACAGGATTCGTTCTTCCGGCCATGAAATGTAGGCGGCGGCGGCGAGTTCGCCGGAGTCCGCCGGCCGCGCGGTGGGGGTGGCGGTGGCGCGGGAGGCTGGGCCCGCCGACGTTGCGAAGATTGGAAATCCACAAGAAATGAAATGAAAATAAATAAAATAAATAAAAAGTGCACGTAGCGGTTTTGGTTTGCTTTTGCTAAACTCGGTTCTTCCCACCGACCGACGTCGACGCGAACCACCCCACGGCTGCCGACTTGGACCAGAATATTAGTCCGAGACCACGACCCGATTAGCATTAATTTATTTATCGACATAATTTGCTGTTTGTATTGTTGTTAGTTATTAGGACCACGGAGCATGGACGACATTACAAGTTACAATAACTGATGCATTTTTGCCCTGCCTGCATGCATTGAAAATTAAGAAAATAAATATTGTGTGAAGAATATAAGTATGTATGTAAACTTTGAAAAATCTTTTTAAAAAAATAGGCATGTTTTTTTCCGAAGCACATAAACACACACGCACACACGTAAAAATGACGATAGATTGTAAATTTTTTCTTAAATATGGATTTCGTGAACTTTAATTAAGACCGTCGATTTTTTGTCTAATAATTTACATTGGATAATTACTTATGTAATAATTACCCATAACGACCCATTATAATTCCTTAATCCAAATTGTTAAATAAAAAATTAAGGGATAGAGGCTAACAAAGTTCACATTTAAAAAATATTCACTCTATCACTTCTTTCAATAAATAGTGCCTTGTTTCAAGTAGCTCCCTTGCATTTTTTACCTCCCCTTAAGATCTTATTATATATACGGGTACAAGATAATCTTAATTATTATCGTACTTTATGCTAATACGACCTCAAACTTCGAGTTTAGATCAAACGAGTCGGGGCTTATATATCTTTGGCTCACTGAATTAGATTTTAAACCTAAATAAAATGAGTTTGAACAAATTATAAGAACCCAACTAGGCTTAACAGTACAGTCAATTACCATCCCTCGCTTAGGTAGAGTCCTGTCTTTCTCATGATAAACTTGGCCTCAATTTTTTTATCCCATTGGTTGACCTTAAGTTAAAGCTTCTGGCAGTGATATATAGAGCAAGAAGTTCAAGAAAACCAAGTTAGAAGAAAGATAAATAATGCATCTAGGAAAGTCTTACCAAATTATATAACTTATTAGTTGGAGAATGCTGACTATTAAGGGTGGCAGACCAAAATGAGCAATGAATTTGGTAACATGTAGGGCCTTGTTGGATGGTCACTGGGGGGAATTGCTTGTCATTCATTGTGGGCAGACACCAATGCGGTTGGTCAGTAGATACATAAGCTTGGCTCCCTTGTGTAAGTTTACACTTGCTTGTTTTCTACGTGACAAGATATGGAGCAAAGATGCTCGTAACATGGCTATGATCAGTATATGATTGATTCCCTTGACTTTTTCTCTTCTTTTTGTTCTTCTTTTATTACTGATCTTTTCTATTTTCTTCTTTTAATCTATTCTAATCTTTTCCATTTGAGGAGCCTTTTGACGTTCGTTCTTTTTGAGGATGCTTGAAATCCGATCCAAACAATGGTTGGGGCCTCCGCCCCTCCAGGACACCTCCCTCCTGGGTTGTGGAGGAGGTAATTGGAAGCTCCATGATTCAATCCCATAATTTCATTGTGTGTGAAAAATTGTGTCGTTAAAAATAAAAGAAGAAAATGACCCACAAAATATTAGTTTTTTCAAATCACTTGAACCGCAAGATATAATAGTTCTTCTCATTTCATACTAACGGTCTCCATTTTGTGTAACGAGGAACCAAAATCTAAACATCTAACATTTTTCTTTCAAGGCGTAAGCATCATATAACGTTGAATCTTCTACTACTAGGTGTCCGAAGATTGGCCGGGTATTTTCCGGAACCCACCTCTTCAAGCCAAGTCGGAGACTAGCAAATTTCCACTCCAGACCCAGAGATTAGAGATAAGTACTTTTCACACAAGTACAGGAACAGCTCAACCGCATATCAAAGGCCAGTTTTTGTAGACTTCGAACCAAAAATCAAAAGCTAGAACGGCCAGTGCAATTATCAAGCCAGCCTATCGCGACTTTGGTTGGGTGATAAATGCAGATGAGATTTAATAATGTAAGGAACTACATTTAATAAGAATTGATGAACAACCTATCAGGAAAGAGGTTAAGATGTCAAAGCTTCTCCTCTCTTGTCCCTCTCTCTCTCTCTTTTTATCTCTTTTTGTTGCACCTTTTGACAAGTTACATAATCCTACTCAACCAAATGGTATGCTGTGGATCGATCAATGCATCAAGTTCCATGACTTTCTTCTTGCTCCTTAGGATCAGTATCATTAACATGCTCAGACATGCAACATCTATATTCTTGGTCACTAATTTACAAGTACTTACAATCTGGTGGATGATAATACTAGTGTAGAAAATCTTACCAGCCGCAGGAGTTGAGCACATTAAGGACAAGGAGAAGGAGAAGAACCATAACTGCCCTCCTAAACCACCCAACATCTATATTTTTGATGTCAAGCTTGATGGAGGGCCCTTGGATGGACCACTTCATTAACGGCCCTTTGGTTACAACCACATAGAGAGATACCCGACAACGATGAACTATCCGTCCCCATTGTAATCACCCTACGTTGTACATTACAGGCTAGCTTTCCCGTTTCAATTTAATACACAATGAAGCTTCCTTCTAGTGGGATCCTATGGTGTTCAGTAGTGTTCAGTGCACCACCCACCAAAGCCAATATGTCTATCATGCGTTGTATATGCTAGCTACAGGGTAAGGGAAGAAGGAGCAGTAGTTGGACAATATTATAGCAGACAAAAGATGGTGAACGCGTACGTCTAGCCAACAAGGAAAAGATACAAACCCATTCTCTTGCTTCCATTGTCTATGATTCTCCGACGGCCAGAAGATTAAATGAAGGGATTGACCATTAATCATTTCTTTATGAATACATCAAATTCATGGGACTAACCTGTTCCCTTCAAATCACGAACGTGAGCCGGACTGCCATCTTAAAATAAGAGTAATTACATTATAAGATTGCAATTCAAAGGGTTAGTTGACACTTCACACATGGGAGTAAGTAGGCAAGTTTTTTTTTAATTAGTGGGTTGGTTGGTAAGCTATGTTGGCCCAGTCGGTTC
>JAURVB010009803.1:0-12965 GCA_033002965.1 Piper betle | reverse complement strand
CAAAACCAACATTAAGTGTATAATTTTATTTTGTTGAAATAACATCGCACATCAAATTTATTATTAGGTAAAACATTTGTTATGTATAATATAGGTTGGTGAGTTTTTTGCAACTTGAAATTATCACATGGAGTGTTAAAAACAATTAGTAAAAGAGCGTGCGTAAAAAATAGTTCTAAAATGTATAATTTATTAAATAAAAATATAATATATTACAAAAATTAAAAAAAATTTCACGTAAATATCAAAAAAAATTTCTCCTCCACCTTTACCATCCTTATTTTTTCCCCCACATTTATCATCAAAATATAAACAAAATATTTAATTTAATAATATATATATATATATATATATACATGTACATTATATCTACTTCTGGCATTTTTCCTTTTTTATTCTATTCTATCATAAAAAAGAAGAAAAATAAAAGAAAAGAAAAAAATTGGACGCGTTTAATCAGTGGGCCCACTCCTTTTGAACAAGTGGGAAGGCGGTGCGGGTCCCGCGAGGGTCTCCTGGTCATACACGATGGCGTGCCCGGCTTCCAGATTGCGGACCTTCGGCAGTTGAATCGTTGACCTTGCACTACTTGGACCCAAACCGTTGCTTTGTCCACACGGATGGTTTGTATCCGAGATTCCAAATTTCTGACCGTTTGTACTATTATTGTGTCATAAGCGACTTCAAAATATATTCCTTATCCGAAGTAGGTATAGGTAAAGTCCACGCTCACATTATAATTATTTTTTTCAAAAATTATAAGTAGAATATTACTTGTCAAATGTTGTTATATTATTTTAATGCATGGAAAAAATAAACCGGCATAGAACTAAAGGGATTAGTCTAAAGCATGAAAGCATCATCAAGCATGTCAAAATAATAGTCAAGAGCGGACAGACTTTTTTTGAGTGACAATGTTGTTGAGTTATGTTTTTTTCTACAACAAATGATGTTAGATGAACTGGTCGCACGAAAATTTTGTCACCAAACTCTCAGTTAAGAAATCTATCAAGTGCTTTTGTGAAGCGTTTTAAATATTCTCATTTCCAAAAACTGTACTTAATTTACATTTTTCCTTGGCTTTATGGGACTTATTTGAGTAAAATATATGAAGAACACTGTTTAAGTGGATGTGGTCAGCAAAATAAATATAATTGAGGTCAATTAGTTTGTTTGGGAAGAAATAACAACGCATACATACGACAAAGTTTTTTGGCTTGACTAAAACTGTATCAACTCTTCCACGTAACTTAACAGTTAACAAATCTTCTTTTTGATTATATCCCCACTGACTGACTTTTAACCAAATCCCTATCTTATTTTTTATACTAAACAATAGAACTGTTGCTTCTTGAAATTAAGGAAGCTCCTAATTTGGATATAGGAGATAAATTGGAGATATTATGTGCCATGTTTTATTTTATTTATATGGAGTTGTATTTCCTTCGTATTTTGATAGTATGTGATAAAAATTATGCTCAAATGTGTCATATATAGTCTTTTTTATTTTAAGAAAAAAGTGCCCTACATTGTAATGCTACCAATTCGATCAAATTTACTATATGTCTTATATTTTAATAAAAAGTGTCCTACATTTTATTGAGGGTACACCTATCTCTTTTTGAACCAAAATCTTATCCGCTGGGAGGAGATTTTGCTGACATCCCACCAATGATGCACGAGATTGATATTTTAAAATTTTGCAAAAAATATTAAAAAGGTGATTTTTCTCTTTATCTACACTTTTTATGTCATTTTTTCATGATAAATTTGTTTGCTTGAAATCATCGCGAGAAGCATACAAGATGACATGAAAGGGATATTATTCTCTCCTTATTTCAACGGGGATGTAACTATTTGGAAAGGACAACCATACAAGATGTGTGACCTTACTTCTAAACGGATGCAATTATTTTAGAATGGGTACTCCTACGATATTGTCTCATTATTTTTAATTAAGTATATACAACTATTTGAAAAAGATATCCTTATGAGATGTAATAGAAAAGTAACTTCTTTAGAATATGTACTCTTATGATGTATCTCTAGATAAAAAACTACATTCATTAGTATGTGATTTTTCAAAATAATTATATTTAGAGGTTACATCATTTTTCATGCAAATATTTTCTTATAAATTTTGATCTTTTTTCAAAAGAATTTCTATGCACCTCTTTTCTCTCTCTAAAAATTACACTCTCAATTTATCATTGACGACCTATTGGAAGAAAGAAAAACATGGTGGTATATTGTTTAAATCTATTTATCTGATTTTAAGAATACATCAAACTTAAAAAAAATCTCATTGTGTTTGTTTTATGTGGTTTCTCCTCAATAAGATTTTTTTAAATCAATTTCAGTAATTACTTTTTCATGTTATCTGTAGAAGCCATTTTTCAATAATTCTTTTTTAAGAAAAAAACACGGTCTTCACATGTTTTTAATTATTTTTGTTGTTACATGTTAAAAACTCTAGAGAATTTTTATATACATCCCTCATTAAAATATTTTTTAATGAATGTGGCTGTAAAATGTTATTTGTTTTGTTTTTTATCTCTATCGATTGTAAGTTTTGTGTGTTTTGCTAGTGTAAAACCCGTGACTCGAGTCAGAGTTTTACGGGAGCGAACCAGTGGTTCAACTATCGGTTCGAGTCGAGTCAGCTTCATGGACTACGAGCTGAGTTGAGGCCAGTTGTGAGTTATGAGTGCGAGGGTCATGTATGCTCAAGTGTACGATGATAACGTCTAAAAGATGATGAAAAATGGGTTATCAAGTATATGGAGGTATACAGTATTGATTGTTATTTTTATTTGATCGTAGAATAGTTGTAGGCTGAATAACGCATTAGGATGCGTTGGATTATATTCGGGTGGGTTATTAGTTATAGAACATATCATTTGGATGTTGCTGTGTTCGTTTGATTTTACGGGATTTTTCCCAATTTTTTTGGATTTTTTTTAGGATTTATTAGGAGATAGTTATTATTATTGACTCAAGTCGGAGTCGAGTCAAGTTTAATTTACAAAAATGCCATCGCACGCCCCTTCATTTTCCCCGACACCTTCCCTTCCAAAACCCTAGCCGCCGCAGCTCCTCGTTCTCGTCGGTGCCGCCAATCGAAGCCGCCCCACCCCGCCGTGCAGTCGCCGTGCCGCGACGACCCACCCCGGCCACCGTCTCGCCGCCACGACGCCGGAATCGCCCCACAAACCGCCACGCCCTCCCTCGTCGATTCACTGCCTTCCGGGCCGCGCCGCCGCTACTGTGACCCCGACGACCACCCCTCGCCGTTGCCGACGTTTCCCCCATCATCCCGACCGCCATCGAGGCCGGCCGTAGCCCCGATCGGAGCACGCCACCGTCACCGCTCATTTTTGACTGCCGTCACCGACAGCCATCGCCGCCCCGGCTACCCTGTTTGACACCACCATTGGACCAAGCTCGTCGAGCTGGAGCCGATAGACCCCCTGATTGCCCCATCCCGAAACATCGCCAGAAAATCGCTGGAATCCGCTGAAAACTACCAACACTCGCCGGAAAACCGCCGGAACCGCCTGAAAATTGGATTCATGGGAAATTCGCCGGATCATCTGCCAAACGCACCCGGTCCAATCTGATCGGACTTTGGACGCCGCTAGGTGCCGAATTCGAGTTTCGAGCCACGAAACGGAAACCCTAGCCGTCGCCGATTTTCGACGACGCGAGGTATTATTTATTTTAACTTAATTATTTGAAAGTATTGATTATTAGAATTGCATGCTAGGATTGGTGAATTGTGTGTTATAATAATATATATAAATGTAGATTTGATTAAGGATAAAATATGAAATTTGTTTGATTGAGTGGTGTTAAAAATGGAGGCTAAGAAACTAATTAGGGTAACTAGGTGATGATCATGATCTAATGCAAACTAGCCTAAGTAGACTTGCTAGATTTGATATAGGCTGATGTGTGTTGATTGATGCGTGATTGTGTTGATTGTGTGTGCATGCTATAAGATGTGTTATTCATCATGCGGGCGTTAGTTTTTAGCTTGGTTGTGTAGGTACGGTGTAGGAGCTCGCCGCCTAGGCGCGTGGACCCGTTTGGAGCTTCTACCAGGTCCGTTTAGGACTCGTTCTCTATTTTTACGCTACTCTATTGTGTATTTGATTTATCATGTGCATGACGAGTTAAGTGGCGTTTTATCGAATCCCACTTAACTTGGGCCATTTAGCCAACAGTTCTTTTTTCGGATTAATAACCCTCGATGATGAGATCCCTCGAGTTTGTTTTTGAACTTCAGATCCAGCTCACGATGCCTTCGGGCCTATTGTATAAATCCCAACCCAGGCCTATATATATATAGTTTTTCGCGTTTTCGGTGAGAGATGGAATGAGGATTACTGATGGCCACGCCTTCAGATAGGGCGTGTGCTAGGAAGAGCGGGCTATGGAGCTGGGGAGAACCCACTTCGTTCCCGAAGGATCTGGACAACTCCACCTTTGAGTCCCTCAACCCCGGAGAAGTGTGGAGGTTTACGGGTATTGCAATGCAACGCATGTCTAGACTTGTGGTTCAAAGGGTACTGAAGGCGACTACCTGAGAGTGCTCAGCCATTGTGCTCAAGGCCAGGAGTAATATGGAAGGTGCAGAGGGCGGTAAGGAATGAGATTTGATGTGAGAAGTGATAGAGAAATAGCCAAGGTATGAGAGTGAGAAAGAAAGGGGACGCTGTCAACCCGATAGCGACGGCTCCCGTATGTGCCCTGATGAGAGTTCTTGAGGAAGTATATGGTTTTGATTCAACAGGAGAGTTTGCTCTCCTGTGCCAGATTGATATTAGTTATTTTATGGGCCGTAACACTCATTACTGACAGTTTTTCTATTACATGTAGGTGAGGAATGCGAGCGATGAAAGCTGTCGGGACTGCGGAGGACCAGCACGGAACCGCACACACATGTACCTGCCGCATGTAATGTATAATGATAGTTGTGTTAATGCTGTGTGAATGATTATTAGATTGTTTTTGTCTTGATGAATTGCTTGTTATGAAATGAACGGATAGATGTGAATGAGCAGGGAGCCTTGAGTTCAGCCTCGGCTTAGATGAAAACGAATGAGATAGTGGTTGAATGCCATGGTAGATTGTTATGTTTTGTCATATTTTGATAAAATATTTATATACCTTTGTTGTTGATAGGTTGACCCTTATTACACTTTTAAGGGAAATTTTGTCCGTTTTTACGTAGTAGTATATATTTTCTTTTGGTTTCTCATGTATTGTTTTGTCTTGTCTTTGCTTGCACGTCAAGGCATGCGTGTAGGACTCCGTTAGAATCCAATTGTTCCTATTTATACATTTCATATTTGCATCTTCATCTTGAGACGCCGAGAGTAGATCCGGGTTGGCTTAACCGAATCTAGTAGATTAGCGAACGGTTCGGTTGCCGGTAACATTTTTGGGTCGGTTCACTGGTGAGCCGAAACGGGGTGTTACAGCTAGTGTTTTTGTTATTTATACTATTATGCAAAAATTTACCTCGACCTAAGTTTGGAGAGAATAAGAGAAAAAAACGTATTGCCTCTCATCTATTTATCTACTTATTATTAATAATATAAAGTAAAGTGTTCTTTTGCCACATATCTCTCCAATATTTTTTTGATAAATTTTCTTGAATTTAGAAAATTTTAGAAGTAAAGCAATATAGATCATTAAATTACATCAAGGGTTGAGATTATATTGTATAGATTTTTCTAATAAGTAAGGGTAGACTTGTAATTTAACTATAATTATAATTATATAAAATTTAGATAAAGTAATGAACGGCCACAAACATGAACATGTTTGCCTGTGTTTGAGTCCAATAACCCCTATACACCTCATCTTCCTATCTTCAGTGACTTGGTCTTGGCAACTCTACAGGACAAAGGAGAGATAAGAAGAGAAGAAGATAGGAGATTGAGAAGGTCTAATTTAATGCCTCAAATTGTGGAACTAAAAAATTCCCCTGGACATCTATAAACATCCAAACAATGAAGGAGAAGGGGGGCTCGTTGGTTTGAAGAAAATTAAAGAAGAAAAGAAGCATACAAGTAGAGAGGAGAAGGGGGGGGAGCAGAACCCCTCGTCGAAAATCCATCTCCGACGACCCCCCAACCCATTTTTATTGACCTTAAAGTGCTCCCTAACACTACCCAACTGAGAGCTTTGCCGGATGAATCTGAAGTGGGAGGCTCGACGTTGCTGTTGGAAGAAGAAGAAGCAGGGAGAAAGAAGCGAAAGAAGGGGAGGAGGCCCTCACCGGAGATCCATCTCCTGCAACCCCTAAGCCCACCAGATCAAAGGCAGGAGTGCCCTTGACAAAATGTAGACAAGCTTTCAGTAATTATAATTAAAAAATTAATTATTAAAAACAATATTTATAATTTTAATATTTTATAAGAAAAAATTATACTTTATTATTATAATAAAAAATTTCTTACTCCTTATTTTTATATAATATAATGTGTTTGCTTGTATAAAATAAGTTAACTTTCCCTATAATAGATTGTAACAAATTTCTTCCAATGCAAAACTTTATTCTATTGTGCAATTCTTTTAAAAAAAAAATCTAGTTGATAGCTCAACTTAATGTGCATTTGAACTTTTTTCCCCATAAATATACACTTAAAAAAGGAAATATCCCAATTAAATATCCAATAATTTATTTAATCCTATTTTTTATTATATATATATATGTGTGTGTACCACGCAAGGTGAAGTTCACGATTTTTTCATGAATATGTGGAATATATCTATATGTAAAACCCACGATCCGAGTCAGGGTTTTATGCTTATAAACCGATCGGTTCAGCCATCAGTTCGAGTCGAGTATGTTTCAGAACACGTGTACTAAGTTGACGTCGATTGTATGTATGAGCCATGTGGGTCATGTGTACCGTTATGAATACAGTATAAAAGAATGAGTTATCAGAATATACGAGAGTATACTAGTTTATTTTTTATTTTTATATGTAGTGGATCGTATAATTAGTTTTAAGCCGTTTACCGCATCATGACGCGTTCTGGGGCAGTTTGGGTGGGCTAATTGTGGTGTTATAGTGTGTGATATATTTTATAAGATTTTTCCCTACTTTCTATTTTTTTAATTATTACAAACTAGTTATTATTTTGACTCAAGTTGGAGTCAAATCAAATTTTATTTACGATATTGCCACCGACCACCCCCAACCCTTTTTCTTTTTCCCCCAAACCCTCATCTCCGCGCCCCCCTTTGCTTGTCGTAGCCGCTGCTGCTGATGTCGCCCTACCACCAATCGTCCCCGCCAGGCCCCGCCGCAGCATTGTTGCGCCACCCCAAGCACCCTGGTCGTCGCCCGCCCTCTACGAAGCTAAATCACCGCGCCTAGCACCGCATCTGCATTGCGCTCCCGTCACCAATTCCGCCGCCAGTGACTGTTGTTGTCGCCATCTAGTGGTTGCTTCAACACCTTCGACCAACCGGAGTGGAGCCCAGCGCCGCCCACATCGGCCAGATTTCTTCACTTATTGCCGCCGCTTCTGTTTTTGCCCTTTTCCGGCAAGCCACCACATCCACAGACCATGTCGATGTCGTAGATGTGTTGGGTTCGCCGAACCGGTGCCAATGGTACCCAATATGACCCCTGTCCTGCCAATGGACGCTGTATGTGATTGCCGCTAGAAAGCTGTCGAAAAACCACTAAAACTGGAACCCGCCATAAAATTGGATTGGCTGGAATTCGCCGAATCTTCCATGGAGCTCATCCCATCGAACCTGATTGAACTTCGGACACTAACGCGACTAGCCAATGCCGATTGTCCACGACGAGAGGTGTAATTACCTCCAAGTTAATTATTTAAAATTGATAATTGTTAGCACAACATGCTAGGATTGATTAATTGTCATGATAAATGTCTGACTATGAATGAAGTGACTAGTGGCATGATATGATTAATAGTAAATGAATCTTAGTGATCTAATTAAGTAAATTAAATTTGAGCATGCTAATTGACTGGAATGTGACTTAGAAAAATGCAATAAAATTGGCACGAATAGGATGAGTTAGAAATATTTTTACATTGATGGATTTGACTATGTTGTGAGTGTAATGGTCATGTCGAGTTCATGCATCATTTAGTTAGCGGGCGTTAGCTTCTAGATTTGATGTATAAGTACGGAGTACGAGCTTACCGCCTAGGTGCGAGGACACACTTGGAGCTTCTACCAGGTCTGTTTAGGACTCGTATCTATTTTATTCTTTATTCTATTATATGTTTGTTTTAATGCATGCAAGACGAGTTAAGTGGCATTTTATCGGATCCCACTTAACTCGGGCCATTTAGCTAAACAGTTTTCCGGATTAATAACCCTCGAAGATGATTTCGAAAACAAGATCGACCACAAGTTGCCTTTGGGCCTATTATATATATATCTTCCCATGCCTATATATATAATTTTATCGAGTTTTTAGTGAGACGAAAGATAGGAAAACCGACTTGCACATATCATGAGCATATATCGTGACAGTTAAAGCAGGCGTTAGATTAGTGAGCAGACTGTTCCATTCCTGAGGGATCTTAACAACTCCGCGTTTGAGTTTCTCACACCCAGAGAACGTGGAGGTTTACGAGTACTGTTTAGTATAGCGCATATCCAAACTTGTGGTTCAAAGGGTACTAAAGGCGACTGCCAGAGAGTACTCGGCCTTCGTGCTCAAGGCCAGGAGAATTATGGGGGAAAGGAGAGGGCTTAAGATATGCATATAGTCCTGATGGACCAAAGAAAAACGAAATGAGAAAAATGCCGAAAGAGGCATTAGCAAAGCAGACAGTTCGAGATGCTACTGGTCTGCAGCCTAGTGGCTCCTCAGTAGGTGCCCTTCAGAGAGTTCACGAGAAGTATACGAGTGTTTTTCTTTCATATGAGAGTTTGCTCTCATAGCCAAGTTGTTATAGTTATATTTTGAACCAATAACACTTATTACTGACATGTTTTTATATTATATATAGGTGATAATCACGAGTTGGATGTGCCAGCCTGGACGGAGGAGTACTGATGTCGCTTGCACACATGTCAGTTGATAGAGTGGTTAATGTTTTGTCTATGATGTTATTATATTGAGAATGGTGTAATTAAATGCTAAGACATGGTAATATGATGTGATTAAATTATACGACATGTCAATATGATGTGAAATGTGAATAGATTGCACAGGTTGGTTGAGACCTAATTTTCAAAATGAATACAGTAGATTAGATTCTATGTGAATGAAATTGTTGATATATACATATATGTTTGTATATATTATTTTTGACAGGGTGGCCAATAATTGCATTTTTAGGGGAGACTCTGTCCTTTTTATTTCAGAATTTTTTATTGATTTTTATCGTAATTATATTGGTATATAAATTAGTTTATATGTCATTCATATAATATCATGTTAAGGTTTTGTGCATTCATTCATGCATTACAAATCGTATCTTTATCTCAGGACGTCAAGATTAGATCTGCAAGAGTTGGGTTTGAGTTACCTGACTTAACTAGGGCCTGCACCATGTATGTTCGGTTCACGAGTATGAACTAAATTTGGGGTATTACACCATATATATATATATATATATATATATATATATATATATATATATATATATATATAGGGTAAAGGTTTCCTGCGCAAGAGGCAGGAAACCCTTACATGCGCCAGGATAATCTGGGCCATCCTTATGATCGGACGGCCCAGATTTGATGAAAAAAATTTTTCCACCATCCCCCCTCCTTCGCCAGTGGCCGAGGCGGGGCGAGGGTGGCATGGGGGGCGGAGGCGGAGCGCTGCCGCCGTGGCGGGGGAGGGAGGGCGCCCATATCTGGCCGCGGCCGGCCAGATTTGGCTGCGACAGGCCGGACCTGGCTGTCCCCCCGGCCAGATCTGGCCGTGGCTGCCCGCCCGCATCTGCCAGCGGCCGGCCGGCTGGGGGTTGGCGAGGTGGGGCAAGGGCGGCATGGGGGGCGGAGGCAGAGCACCGCGCCGTGGCGGGGAGGGAGGGCGCCCAGATCTGGCCGCCGCCAGATGCGGGCGGGCAGTCACGGCCGGATCTGGCCGCCCTCCCTCCCCTGCCACGGCGGCGGCGCTCCGCCTCCGCCCCTCCATATCATCTAGACCGTCCTTCTAATCGGACGGTCCAGATCAAAGTAAAATTATTTTTTTAAAAAAACTAATAAATCTAGGCCGTCCTTATAATCGGACAACCCAGAAAATTGTGGTGTAGAGAGCCGATTTCCTGCCTCTGGCGCAGGAAATCGGCTCTCATATATATATATATTCAATCTAAAAAATAAAATGGTATTCTTCAACTTGGCAAAACTGTGATTTTTAGATTTTTTTGAATTTATATAGTTTTAGAGGGAAAATTGTCGTGGACGTTAGATTATTATAATATTTGAAATTAAATTTATAAGATTTTTAATTTAACTATAATTATGAATTATGTCTCTTATCATAACCATTAAATTATTATAACAACAGAAATAAGATATATAAGACTCCTAATTTGATTATAATTATGAATTATGTCTTTTATTTTAATTATTACATAACACATTAAGATTTCATAAAGTGTTTTTTTTATTCTATAAAATTTTAAGAAATATTTTCTATTCTACTTTTGTATTCTTCCTCCAACAACCTTATATAATTTTGTATTATTTTTATCAAAATATTATTTATTTAATCTTTAGACCAGGTCGTTACATATTTATTCTTAATTTTTTACAAAAAAATAATTTATCCATTGGTATCAATTATGTTGTAGTGAAAAAATAACTATTATAATTAAATTTTCATGAAAATATATTTAGTTGTGTAACACCCCGTTTCAGCTCACCCGTGAACCAACCCGGAAATGTCACCGGCGACCGAACCGTTCGCTAATCTACTGGGTTCGGTTAAGCCGACCCGGATCTGCCCTCAGTGTCTCAAGATGGAGATGCAAACATGAAATGCATGGATGGGGTGCGTGGGTTCTAACGTAGTCCTACATGCATGCCATGACATGCAAGCAAATACAAGACAAAATAATAAATGAGAAACCAAAAGAAAATATATACTATTTTATGAAAATACGGTAACACCTAATAATCTACCATGACATACAATCATTATCTCATTCATTTTTACCTGAGCCGAGACTGAACCCCAAGGCTCCCTACTCATTCATATTTATCAGTTCGTTTCATAACAAAGAATTCACTCAAGCAAACACATCAAAATTATCATTCACGTAGCAATAACACACCGTCATTATAGATTACACGCGGCAGGTACATGTGTGCGCGGTTCCGTGCTACTCCTCCGTAGTCTAGACAGCTTTCATCGCTCGCATTCCTCACCTACATATATACAGAAAAATCGTCAGTAACGAGTGTTACGAGCCTGTAAAATAACTAATATCAATCTGGCACAGGAGAGCAAACTCTCCTGTTGAATGAAAACCATATACTTCCTCAAGAACTCTCATCAGGGCACCTACGGGAGCCGTCGCCCTCGGGTCGACAGCGTCCCCCTATCTTTCACATTCTCATGCCTCGGCCATTTCTCTATTGCTTCTCGCGTCAAATCTCATTCTTTTCCGCCCTCTGCACCTTCCATATTACTCCTGGCCTTGAGCACGAAGGCCGAGTACTCTAGGCAGTCGCCTTCAGTACCCTTTGAAACCATAAGTCTAGACATGCGCTGAAATGCAATACCCGTGAACCTCCACACTTCTCCGGGTTTGAGGAACTCAAAGGTGGAGTTGTCAGGATCCTTCGGGAATGAAACGGCCCGCACACCATTCCAGAGCCCACTATCGACACACACGTGCCCGCTCGCGTAGCACGGTAGTCGGATTTCCCTCATTCAATCTCTCACTGAAAATGCAAAAACTATACATATATAAAGGTCTGGGTTGGGATTTATACAATAGGCCCGAAGGCAACGTGAGCTGGATCTGAAGTTCGAAAACAAACTCGAGGGATCTCATCCTCGAGGGTTATTAATCCGAAGAATCGTTGGCTAAATGGCCTGAGTTAAGTGGGATCCGATAAAACGCCACTTAACTCGTCATGTACATGATAAACCAAATACACAATAGAATAGCGTAAATCAGAGAACGAGTCCTAAACGGACCTGGTAGAAGCTCCAAACGGGTCCACGCGCCTAGGCTGCGAGCTCCTACACCGTACCTACACAATCAAGCTAAAAACTAACGCCCGCATGATGAATCACACATCCTATAGCATGCACACACAATCAACGCAATCACGTATCAGTCAACACACATCAACCTATATCAATTCTAGCAAGCCTAGTTAGGCTAACTTGCATTAGATCATGATCATTACCTAGTTACCCTAATTTATTTCTTAGCCTCCATTTTTAACACCACTCAATCAAGCAAATTTCACATTTTATCCTTAATCAAATTTACATTTATATATATTATTATAACATACAATTCACCAATCCTAGCATGCAATTCTAATAATCAATACTTTCAAATAATTAAATTAAAATAAATTATACCTTGCGTCATCGAAAATCGGCGACAGCTTGGGTTTCCGTTTCGTGGCTCGAAACTCGAATTCGGCACCTAGCGGCGTCCGAAGTCCGATCAGATTGGACCAGGTGCATTCGGCGGATGATCCGGCGAATTTCCACGAATCCAATTTTCCGGCGGTTTCGGCGAGTGTCGGCGGTTTTTCGGCGGATTTCGGCGGTTTTCCGGCGGATTTCGGCGGTTTCTTGGCGGATTTCGGAGGTTTTCCGGCGGATTTCAGCGGTTTTCCGACGACGATTTGGGACGGAGTAATCAGGGGGTCTATCGGCACCAGCTTGACGAGCTTGGTCCAATGGTGGTGTCAAAAGAGCTGTAAAACCCACAATTCGAGTTAGGGTTTTATATTCAGAACCGGTCGAGTC
>JAURVB010009802.1:0-83724 GCA_033002965.1 Piper betle | reverse complement strand
AGAGTGTACCCAACACGACCACTTTTTGGCTAGTAGACGCCGCCGGTGATTGTCGCCGGAAAACCACCAGAAGCCGCTGGAAAACCACATCGGACGCCGAGGAGCGCCGAATTCAAGCTCCGAGACGCGCGACGGAACCGTAGCCGTCGCCGATTGCCGACGACGTGAGGTATAATTACCTCCGATTGATTTCTTTATAATTGATTATGATTGTTAGTATAACATGCTAGAATTGAATAATTGTCATGATAAACGTATGAGTATGAGTGTAGTGATGATTGCATGATGCAATAAATTGAGAATGAATAGGGAGTGATCTAATAAGGTAGATCGAGTTGAGCATGCTAATCGAGTAATGTAACTTAGGAAAAATACAATAAAATTGGTAGGAATAGGATGAGTTAGAATTATTTTCATATTTATGATTATTGATTGTGATTGATGTTTATTGAGTTTATTGCATCATTTAGTTAGCGGGCGTTAGTATTTAGTTTTGATGTGTAGGTACGGAGTAGGAGCTCACCGCCTAGGCGTGATGACACGCTTGGAGCTTCTACCAGGTCTGTTTAGGACTCGACTCTGTTTTACGCCTTTCCATTGTATGTTTAATTTATTGCATGCAGGACGGGTTCAGTGGCGTTTTATCGGATCCCACTTAACTCGGGCCATTTAACTGAACATTTTCCGGATTAATAACCCCTCGAGGATGAGATCCCTCGAGGTTGATTTCGAAAACAAGATCCACCACAAGTTGCCTTCGGGCCTATTGTATAAATCCCTACCCAGCCCTATATATATGTAGTTTTTGCCTTTTCAGTGAGACGAGAGATGGAGAAATCGACTGCACGTACCATGCAGAGGATGCCGTGACAGTCAAAGCGGGCACTGGATTAGTGCCAGCGGACTGTTCCATTCCCGAGGTATCCTGACAACTCCGCGTTTGAGTTCCTCACACCCGGAGAACGTGGAGGTTTACGGGTACTGTTTAGTACAGCGCATGTCCGGACTTGTGGTTCAAAGGGTACTAAAGGCGACTGCTTGAGAGTACTCGGCCTTCGTGCTCAAGGCCAGGAGAAATATGGAGGTAAGGAGAGGGCTTAGGATAAAGTTTCACAAGAAGTACTGAAAAGAAGTGCCGAGAGCGGCATAGTACCAGCAACAGATCAGTAAGTTCGGGATGCTACCGGGTCTGCAGCCCAGTGGCTCCTCAGTAGTGCCCTTCAGAGTGTTCACGTGGAGTATATGATGTTTTCTTTCATATGAGAGTTTGCTCTCATAGCCAGCTTGTTATAGTTATTTTATTTTCTGGACCAGTAACACTTGTTACTGACGTGTTTTTATACTATATGTAGGTAATAATCACGAGTTGGAGGAGCCAGCTTGGACGGAGGAGCAATGAGGTCTTGTACACACACACATGTTAGATTTCTGAATGTTTAATTTTGTGTTATTATGTTATTATATTGTGAATGACATGTTCAAATGCATGAGACATGATAGAATGTGAAATGATCAGAGTAGCGCAGCAAAAGTGTGATGGGTTAGGACCCAAAGTTCAGAGAATGATGAATATAATAGATTAGAAGTATGTGTGAATGCTATTGTTGCTATACGTATATATGTTTGAATATACGATTTTGACAGGGTGGCCCCTAATTGCATTTTTAGGGGAAATTCTGTCCCTTTCATTTTAGAATTTTTACTAATTTTGATTGTAATTGTGTTGGTGTGAAATTTAGGTTGCATGTCATCCATGTAGTATCATGTTAGGGTTTTATGAATTTATCCATGCATGGCAAGTCGTATCTACATCTTAAGATGCCGAGATTGGATCCGTATGAGTTAGGTTCGGGTTAGCCGACCTAACCGGGGCTGGTAACATGCCGGTTCGGTTCACGAGTGTGAACCGGATTTGGGGTGTTACAACATTGGTATCAGAGCCACTCTCGACCGATTAAGATGTATGATACTTTTATAGGTGATGTGTGTGCAAGGACTACTCCAAGTCCAGCTGGCAGGTATGTTTCTGTTTATTTTCTTTACATGTAGATTTTTTTTGATAAGTTGTTTGGATAACAGTGCATTCAGGACCTTGTTAGAAGTGTGTGGAATTAGCCTTAGTTAAGCTGACATGTCATATATGGATTGTTATCATAATATCAGATTGCTTGCCCAGTTAGATGTGAGCAGGGAATGTTGTAGTGCTAGCAGAGGTAGAATGGGTATAAGATTTTATCTTATACCTGATTCGAATGTCAGCAGATGTGAGCTGGAATCTGACAGGATTGTCATGATGGGTTTAGAGATCCACTAGTTCTGTCCATCGCGTAAGTGAATTGGATAATTGACCAGATGTTTGAGTCTTGCACGTCACCACATTAGTCCTACTTCCAGGGAACGTGGTGTGCATAATGGGAAGGAGCTTGAAGTGGGTAGATAACTTGAGAGTGACCACTTCTAGAAAATAGTAGTGAATGAGGATTAGTAGTAAGACGTAGGCTTGGACATAACAAGGAAAAGACCAGGACCACCAGTGCCCATGAGATCAATCATTTGACGAGATTCTACCAAAGATAAGGCACCAGTGATTGCCGTTTGAGGGCTAGTCAGCACTGATAGAAGCAGCCACTCTAAATTTTAGGAGATTAGAGTGGGTTTGGCATAGGTTTACCATCATATGTGTCAGAACCATGATCCAAACCCCTCCGGATCAGACACGCATGACTAGACAACCTAAGCCGAGTTGTTAACAGCCAAGATTTGTCAAAGCATGGCCAATCACACATACATAATGACAAATTGACCAAACAATTAGTGATTTTGTTCATACCTTTTAAGTGATTACTTTAGTGTGATAAATTTGCATGAGCAAGCCAACACATAGATCTACAAGCATACAAAAGAATAAACATTGGGGAAAGAGGAGGCTAGGTCACAAGGACCATGAAAGCTTCCATCTTTCACCATGTTTGGAACCCCTACTCGATCATAAATGCCATAACAGGCAACATAACAGACAAGAAGCTTGTAGATCTAACATGAATGAACACTAAATGACCAAAATCATTCAAAAATACCATCTACAACATAAGATATGAATTTGATACTAAAATAGTGTATGACAAAGATAACAAATCATTCAAAAATACATAACTATTTTTATTTGTATGAAAATAAGATGATTCCAAAGCCTACTAAATCTTGAGGAAATTACCATGAAAATGCAAACAAAAACCAATAAAAGCTAACAACAGCAAACAATGCCCAAACTTTACCTCAAAACAGACGAAGGGAGGTCACTTGGGGCGCCCTACTGTTAAGTGTTTAAAATATATAATATTTACTCAGGTTTTTTATATGATTTTGTACTTTTCGGTTATAAATATTATTAATTAGGTGCTATTTTTTGTTATATTCTAGTTAATTAATATTTTATAAGATATACTTAATTTTGAAGTTTTAATGCAGAAAAAGATGAAACAAATTAAGCTTAGGATTTGTTGGTTAGAGCAATGGACCCCACCTATTGATGGCTACAATTTTGATGATGACAAAGCTCCATGTGGATGGCTATACATAACTTTGGCACCGTTGTCGGGTAATTGGAAACTTCATCGAACGTCATAATCAATTAGTCCACATCGAATTTTGGAATCCATCCTCGAATACTTGTATCTCTTGGCCATCTTCTCTTTATATAAAGGGGTGGTCATTTGTTGCTAATCACATCTCAACTCTTGGTTTAGGAGTTTAGTAGAAGAAATAGTTCTAGTTTTGTAATTCTTTTTCTTTCATAATGAAAACTATTTTCTTTATTATATTGTTTTCTATTTTTATTATGAAGTAGTCTTTTATTTCGTTGTAGAGAAGAATGGAACTTAACATGATTTAATTAAATTTATTTCAAGCTCTTACTCTTTTATTTAATTTGATTGTTTGAATTATCATGTTTTAAATGCTAAGAATAGATTGACGCCTATATCTTAGATTATGAGGTTTAATTAGATTTCAGGATAAATTAATTAGATTAGTCATTGATAATTCATCATACGATAAGTCTTTTGACTTGTTTGTCATTGTGGTCGGGAGATACACAACACCGTATGCGATTGTAAGGCAAATCTTAATGTATTATTTTGTTGATTAATCAATTATCACCGGAGGTAGAAATTAAGGCAAAATAATAGAAACATGAAGGAGTGGGAGCCACCATGTCATAGAATTATCTTAGATCAACAATCCGAGGGAATAAAGGATAAGAGTAACATTTGATGAAGATTAAATTCATGTTCAGGGAAATTCGACTCTAGAACGAGTTTTATCATTTTAACTTTGCCTTTAATTTAAAGTTATTACTTAGATTTAGTTAAGTTAGTTATTTTTGTTTTATTCTTCATTTTATTTTCTTTAATTAATTTAAAGAAATTCATCTCTCTGTGGACGATACTCGATTTTATCATTATATTACTTGTTTCGATTGTGAATACTTGCATGCCATTGAAATTATTCAAACACCTACCCCATGACATATGCCCTTTCGACAAGGTGTAGCACCCTGATGCCAGTTCACCTAAGAACTGGATCAAAATTGTTACGATTGAGTCGAGTCATATCTAAATCGATTAAGAAATGGACCGAAACAACCCTCATGGCTTCTCGATAAAAAAAGACACTACTAAATATGCAGCGAACACATAACAAAAAAGGATGAAAGGATGCATGCAATGTCCTAATGAGATGCTATGTGCAATGACATGTCATGTGAACACCCAACATGCAACAAGAACCAAAATATAAATAGATAAAGCAAGGGAGTAAGCACATCAAAATAACTGTTGAACTAAATTCTGAATGTCTCATCGAGAGACCCAATTATATGTCTAATCTGCTGTTGTGAAAGCTGGTTAGAGCATACATCACAATACATTGAATAAAATACATGAACACACATCAAACACACACACACACACACACACACGCAAAATGGCACGATGAGCTCAATGTGTGTATTAACTCTCTATCCTTCTACTAAAGGTGACGCTGCACAAAAGGGAGCATGACCTACATATATAATAGGAAAAATATTAGCAATGACTGTCACTGGCCAAAAAAATAGCTAATACAAACTGACAAGTAGAATTTAACTTCTACAAGGAAGGAAAATAAATAAATATATATATCTTCATGGAAACACTCAATGGGCATTTATTAAGGAGCCATCACTAGATAACAACCCAAACTAAATTGGTGTTGTGTCCCTTTCGGCAAATGCCTCTCTAGACAATAATTGGTCCCACTCTCAGGAAAAATACCTATCCTGAGCTATCCTCAACCTTCCATATAATTCCTGGCCAAGAGCACAAAGGCCGAGTACTCGTAGGCAATCACCTTTAGGACCCACTAATAACACAAATCTACACATGCGTTGTACGCATTTCCTATCTAGTCCACACCTCTCCAGGAGTGAGGAAGCTAAGATGTAGAGATGCTAGGATCCCTTGAAAATAGAGCAACGCTCTCATTAATCTTGTGCCCGCTGCAACCTGCATATACCCTGCTCACGATATATATCAGATAAAGTCCACCAACTCTAGCCTTAGTGAAATCTATTGAAAACTATATATATAGGGTTGAGAAAGGAATCATATAAGTAGGCATGAAGGCAACATGAGGTGGAGCTAAGTTCGAAACTAAATGGGGGATGCTATCTTTGAGGGTTATTAATCATGTAAGTAAAACACGTCTAGATGGCCTATATTAAGTGGTATCCAATCAAATAGCCACTTAATACATCCTACAATTTGGAAATCAAAACCATGAGAGAGTAGAGCGATAAAACTGAGAAGAATCCTAACAAACCTGAGGTTCGAGCTCCAAGTGTGACGACACATCTACAGTAAGATTTGACTCTGAAACCTACATCGGATGCCACCCATTGCTCAACAAAAGACTATCGACTCTATATAATACATGGTCATGATGTGTGTTCACATCATCAATAACATATCAAACAATAAGTAACACGAAATGAATCAATAGATAACATACTGCACACAAATCAAGGAATAGTAAGACTAAATATATAAATAAATTAAGCCTAGAAAATAAAATAACCATAAATAAGAATATTAAGTGCATTTGTAAACATGGAAATGATAATAAATAACATATTAATTATGCATGAAAATAAATAGATAGATAGATAATGAAAATAACAAATAAACAATAAAAAATAAATAATTAAATAAATTCATTTATAAATTGATAAATAATAAAGACATAAAATAAATGATGCATTATTCATGAATAATGATAATAATAACATAAATAGAACACTATATAAGTATGTGATTAAATACGAGTAAATAATAGCTCATACACTAGTAAATATATAAGTAAATAATCAAACAAATAAGTAGATAAATGATCAAATAATTAATTAAAAGGCATGAGCTAGTATATTACTATTATTCATGATTAATTTTCCGCACACTCATAAACAAGGCAGCCAGTGCCCGTCCCCGAAAACGGCAACGGCGGTGAGGCTAGGTTCACCATAGGTCGGGATCCATGGGGGATGAGGAGGGGAAGGTGATGGCAGTGGTACACGACAGAGTCTGGCTAGCAAATGGCAATAAAATGGCTAGAAAGTGGATGATAGGATGCTAGGAAGGGAGAATCACCAGTGGCAATTGTGGCTGCGACAAGGGTTAGAACTAGTCATAAAAGCTCGTTCATAGAGGGAGGAGTTGTTTTGGGTGGCCAGCGTCACCGGAGGGAGGTTGCTGGCATCGAAAAATGCCTTGAATGTGGCATTCGTGGTGGAAAGCCATGGTGGCGTTGGCGCTCATGCTGGGTATGGGTTGATAGCTGGCCATGAGGTAGACGTGATGGGGTTGTCCGGTGGCCGATGGTTGACTAGAGACTTGTCGCTAGTGAGCCAAAGTGGTGAGATCTGATCTGACCATGTGGCAACACTTGATCAATTGACAACTTCTGGCTTATTTGGGTTCACCTGATGTATATACAATAAATGTATAGTCAAAAAGCTTAGATCGGCGCCAACAAAAATAAAAACTGACTCGAAGCCTAACTAAGACTCTACAAATGAAAATTGAGGCAAGGAGCTAAATGAGCCTTAAAATCCGTAAGTCAATAGTTATCATCTAATACTCAATTCAAAACTAGACCCAACGGGACACTTCAGTAGTTCAAAATCCCTAAGATACATGCAAAAGAAATACCTTGCAAAATACATAACTGTTTTTATACACATGCAACTTTCATGATTCCAAAGCCTATTAACTTCTAACATACATATCTACATTAAACAAATACCAGAAAATTGTAATCAAATACCAATACAAACAAAGAACAGCAGACAATGTGCAAGGAGGCAAAAAGAGGGCCTCGACCTGAAGGGAGACTAAGGGGAGGTCTCTTGTGGCTTCCTACCCAAAGACCTATGACCTTAGGGTAAAAGACTTGGCTTGAAGGACCCAGGAAAGGCTAGGAAGGGCTGAAGGAGTAGTGGAGAAGCAATGAGGAGGGGAGAAAGTTGGAGGAAAGAAAAGGCAAAGGTGAAAAATGGAGGGGAAGAGGGGAATTTATTGCAAGGGCACACTCCCAACACTATTGCACTGGCCCCTACAAGTTGAACCATAGAAATCTAGAAAAACTAGCACGTGAGCTATACTAACTAAACCGCATGCAGGTTTGGGTCAACTCTAGGGCCCAAGAGCACTAGTGGGCAACATTTAATTCAAGGGTAAAAGGGGGAAATTCAGATTTGGGCGCAAGGGCACTCTGCCAGTGCCTTTGTGCCCTAATCTAAAACTCTAAACTTGATGTAGGTAGAATAACGGCACTGGCTGGGTGCTCTTGCACTCAGAGAAAGACTTAGGCACTTTGGGTTTCGACCCTAAGGTGACCGAGGTAACCTCGAGAACTGTGTCAAGGTCCTGTAGAGGCTAGGATTAACCGATAAGGTGTTTTGAACATGCATCAAGCAAAGTAAACATGCGATGGACACGATCCTAACATCTAATTAGACTCAACTAGACCAAACCAAAAATTAAAAGTCGAGCATGTAGCGTTCAACGAAGGTAGCAAATCTGAAGGATGCTAGAACACATATCATATCATACTCTAACCACAATAAGAAAGACTCGACCCAACTAACCCGATTTGGATGATGACCGAACCGATACGAAATCACATAGCAAATGGTCCGTGCTTTACAATTGTGGCCCTGGAGCTCATTGCTATAGCCTTAGTTACCGAATTTGCTTCCTATGGAGGGACCCCTTCTATAAGTTTGGGCGGTCGACCTAGGGTATCTTAGGTTGTATGCAAACTATCCTTAGGCTATAGTATTGCTAATAAGGTACTCCACGAATGACATTCAACTATAATTCTAATTTGATACACGTGATTCTCGCGGGATTCTGCTTTAATTCTAACTACTGAAATACCACATACAACCGAAAATACTAAGAAGTCTAATATGTACCAGTCTTGGTGCAGTTGCAAATTGCAACCAATGCCCAGGCTAACAACACAGAACATGCTACTCCGGTAAAACCGGACTAATTAACATGTTACTTGGGTTGGCTCACCTCGGAAATTACAACTAAAACACCTTCAGTTTTGCATGGTAGACTATCTAACGTTTATGAAAAGCGCAAAGTACTCTTATATCAAATATTAGAAAAAATCTTGACTATTTAAGACAGTCCGAAGGTTAAAAAATTATTTACTTCTCGTCCTGTACAAGAATCTTCCCTCAAGGCCTTAGTGGCTCATACTTTAATTAATATCTCTCGCACCCAGATTATCAGGAAATGGATTCAATAAGATTAAAGCACATAGACAAAAACAAGAAAATTTTGAAGGTCCCACATAAAGACGAATTTGGTTAGTTGGTGTCCCCACTATGCTATAAAACTAGTCACTATTCTCTCATATGTATCAAATTAGTTATTTTAAACGCAAGCTATTTTATAGTTCTATAGTGGAGAAAAAAGCAGAACTTAATTTGTCTTTGGTCTTTCCTTGAGAAACTTATTTTATAGTTTTTACTTTGAAGTTTATGGTTGAACACAGCCATATTAAAATTAACATTCAATCATTAATATGAATAAATACAAAGGGTCAAATGGTCTAGCTAGTTTTTTTATGAAAAAACTTTATAAGATTTTTTTGTCATAAGTTTATAGTTGAACAGATCCATATCAAAATTATCATTCAGTCAATTAAAAACAGGGTCCAAGCTCCAGACTATCTAGCCAGTTACACGGAAATTCAATATATATAATCTCATTTGTTCCATATAAAGTCCGCAGCAGTGTTGGAGTGCTTCGATAAACCTCATCGAAAACCATTCCCTGTTCGTTCATGGTAATGACCGCCATGAAGCAGCTATTTCCCGCTTCCCTCCTCTTTCTTCTCCTCATCCTCTTCACCACCACCTCCGCAGCCAGCGATTTGTGCTCTTCCAATGGCAAGGACTTCTCCATATTCCCCATCTACAGCAAATGCTCTCCCTTCTCAGCCCCTTCCCCACCCACCCTGTTCGACACAGTCCTCACCATGGCCAAGAAGGACCCCTCGCGGCTCTCCTACCTTCTCTCCCAGAAATCTGCCGTCCCAGTCGGCCCCGGCCAGCAGATACTCGGGACAGGCAACTACGTAGTACGAATGAAGCTGGGCACCCCGACACAGACCATGTACATGGTCATGGACACGAGCAGCGACGCGGCTTGGGTCCCTTGCGATGGCTGCGTCCGCTGCGGCAAGACAACCTTCTCCCCTGCTCAATCCTCCACCTACCAGTCCCTCGACTGCAGCCTTGCCCAGTGCACCCAAGCCCACGGCCAGGCATGCACTGCCGACGCCGGCCCCTGCGTCTTCAACCAGTCATACGGCGGCGACTCCTCCTTCTCGGCCACCCTCGTCAACGACGCCCTCGGCCTCGGCACGGACGTCGTGCCCAACTTCGCCTTCGGATGTCTTAACGCCGTCTCCGGCGGGTCCATACCCCCGCAAGGTTTACTTGGCCTCGGCCGAGGACCGCTCTCCCTGGTCTCCCAGACCGTCCCGCTATACCAGTCCACCTTCTCCTACTGCCTCCCCAGCTATAAATCCTACTATTTCTCCGGCTCCCTGAAACTGGGAGCCGCAAAGCAGCCGGTGAGAATCAAGTCTACCCCACTTCTCTACAGCCCACGCCGGTCTTCCCTCTACTTTGTCAACCTCACCTCGATCAGTATCGGGCGGAAGCCACTGGCCGTCCCCACCGGGTCACTTGACTTCAACCCCACCACCGGCGCCGGGACGATCATCGACTCCGGCACTGTCATCACTCGGTTCGTGGAGCCCGTGTACACGGCATTAAGGGACGAGTTCAGGTCGCATCTGAATGGGACCATTTCTTTCCTCGGCGCCTTCGACACCTGCTTCGATTCTGTGGCCAATCCGGAGACGCCGACGGTGACGCTGCACTTCACCGGCATGGACCTCGCCCTACCGACGGAAAATACGCTCATCCACAGCAGCGCCACCTCGCTTGCGTGCCTGGCCATGGCTGCCGCCCCCAACAATGTGAACTCGGTGCTCAACGTCATCGCCAACCTGCAACAGCAGAACATGAGGATTCTCTTCGACGTGCCAAACTCGCGCGTCGGTATTGCTCGAGAGCTCTGTAATTGAGCTCAAATATTGCTAGCCACCTCACCATACTCTTGAGACGTTGGTCACGAACATACCCCGTCAAGTTGGGCATCTTAATTCCGATTTCAGCACTCCAATGGTGCCATGCTCATTGTGATTTGTGAATTAGTATCCGCTCCAAACATTTGCTAAATGTGTATGCATTGTATGTGCTTGCTATGAGTTTTACTTTAAGAACTTCCAACTTATTACTCAAAAAAACGTATCCATCCCTTTCTTTGATTTTTTTAGAAAAAAAGAAAAATTAGCGAATGGATTACTATAACCATAAATCTATAACATCGGGTTAAGGTTTTACTCACTTGCCTAGTTCGGGTTAGTCTCAAGTCAATTCAACTATCAAAACATGAGTATGGGACCCACGGATTTCAATAAGCCAAAAGTTGGTCGACTTGACCTTGCTATATCGTGAGTGGGTGCATACCCAGGTCGTGGTAGGCACTGGATTAGTGAGAAGGTTATTCCATTCCCAAATGATTATAATATCTCTACATCTTGAGCTCCCTCACACTCGAAGTATAACACCTCGTTTCGGCTCACCCGTGAACCGACCCGGAAATGTCACCGGCGACTGAACCGTTCGTTAATCTACTAGATTCGGTTAAGCCGACCAGGATCTACTCTCGGCGTCTCAAGATGGAGATGCAAATATGAAATGCATAAATGGGAACGATTGGGTTCTAACGGAGTCCTACATGCATGCTATGATGTACAAGCAAAATAAGACAAAACAACAAATGAAAAACCAAAAGAAAATATATATTATTTTATGAAAATACGATAACACCTAACAATCTACCATGACATTAAATCATTATCTCATTCGTTTTTACCTGAGCCGTGTCTGAACTCCAAGGTTCCCTACTCAGTCATATTTATCAGTTCGTTTCATAACAAGTAATTCATTGAAGACAAAAACATTGTAATAATCATTCACACAGCATTAAACAACCATCATTATACATTACACGCGGCAGGTACATGTGTGCGCGGTTCCGTGCTGCTCCTTCGCAGTCCCGATAGCTTTCATCGCTCGCATTCCTCACCTACATATATATAGAAAAACCGTCGGTAATGAGTGTTACCGGCCCAGAAAATAACTAATATCAATCTGGCACAGGAGAGCAACTCTCCTGTTGAATCAAAACCATATACTTCCTCAAGAACTCTCATCAGGGCACATACGGGAGCCGTCGCCCTCGGGTCGACAGCGTCCCCCTATCTTTCACATTCTCATGCCTCGGCCATTTCTCTATTGCTTCTCGCGTCAAATCTCATTGCTTTCCGCCCTCTGCACCTTCCATATTACTCCTGGCCTTAAGCACGAAGGCCGAGTACTCTCAGGCAGTCGCCTTCAGTACCCTTTGAAACCACAAGTCTAGGCATGCGCTGCAATGCAGTGTCCGTGAACCTCCACACTTCTCCGGGTTTGAGGAACTCATAGGTGGAGTTGTCAGGATCCCTCAGGAATGAAACGGCCCGCACACCATTCCAGAGCCCACTGTCGACACACACGTTGTAACACCCCGTTTCGGCTCACCCGTGAACCGACCCGGAAATGTCACCGGCGACCGAACCGTTCGCTAATCTACTGGGTTCGGTTAAGCCGACCCGGATCTGCCCTCGGTGTCTCAAGATGGAGATGCAAACATGAAATGCATGGATGGGATGCGTGGGTTCTAACGTAGTCCTACATGCATGCTATGATGTACAAGCAAAGACAAGACAAAATAATAAATGAAAAACCAAAAGAAAATATATACTATTTTATAAAAATACGGTAACACATACTAATCTACCATGACATTCAACCATTATCTCATTCATTTTTACCTGAGCCGAGTCTGTACTCCAAGGCTCCCTACTCATTCATATTTATCGGTTCGTTGCATTACAAGTAATTCACTCAAACCAACACATCAAAATTATCATTCACGTAGCATTAACACATCATTTTTATACATTACACGCGGCAGGTACATGTGTGCGCGGTTCCGTGCTGCTCCTCCGCAGTCCCGACAGCTTTCATCGCTCGCATTCCTCACCTACATATATATAGAAAAACCGTCAGTAACGAGTGTTACCGGCCCGGAAAATAACTAATATCAATCTGGCACAGGAGAGCAAACTCTCCTGTTGAATCAAAACCATATACTTCCTCAAGAACTCTCATCAGGGCACATACGGGAGCCGTCGCCATCGGGTCGACAGCGTCCCCTATCTTTCACATTCTCATGCCTCGGCCATTTCTCTATTGCTTCTCGCGTCAAATCTCATTCCTTTTCGCCCTCTGCACCTTCCATATTACTCCTGGCCTTGAGCACGAAGGCCGAGTACTCTCAGGCAGTCGCCTTCAGTACCCTTTGAAACCACAAGTCTAGACATGCGCTGCAATGCAGTACCCGTGAACCTCCACACTTCTCCGGGTTTGAGGAACTCAAAGGTGGAGTTGTCAGGATCCCTCGGGAATGAAACGGCCCGCACGCCATTCCAGAGCCCACTGTCGACACACACGTGCCCGCTCGCGTAGCACGGTAGTCGGATTTCCCTCATTCAGTCTCTCACCAAAACACGAAAACTATACATATATATAGGTCTGGGTTGGGATTTATACAATAGGCCCGAAGGCAACGTGAGCTGGATCTGAAGTTCGAAAACAAACTCGAGGGATCTCATCCTCGAGGGTTATTAATCCGGAAAAGAACTGTTGGCTAAATGGCCCGAGTTAAGTGGGATCCGATAAAACGCCACTTAACTCGTCCTGCACATAATAAATCAAATACACAAGAGAGTAGCGTAAATCAGAGAACGAGTCCTAAACGGACCTGGTAGAAGCTCCAAACGGGTCCACGCGCCTAGGCGGCGAGCTCCTACACCGTACCTACACAATCAAGCTAAAAACTAACGCCCGCATGATGAATCACATATCCTATAGCATGCACGCACAATCAACACAATCACACATCAACCGTCACACATCAACCTATATCAATTCTAACAAGTCTACTTAGGTTAGTTTACATTAGATCATGATTATTACTTAATAACCCTAATTAGTTTCATAACTTCTATTTTTAACACCACACAATTCCACAAATTTCATATTTTATTCTAAATTAAATCCACATTTATATAAGTAATTACAATGCACAATTCATCAATCATAACATGCAAATTCTAATAATCAATACTTTCAAATAATTAAGTTAAAATAAATTATACCTCGCGTCGTCGAAAATCGGCGACGGCTAGGGTTTCCGTTTCGCGGCTCGAAACTCGAATTCGGCACCTAGCGGCGTCCGAAGTCCGATCAGATTGGACCGGGTGCGTTCGGCGGATGATCCGGCGGACTTCCCTCGAATCCAATTTTCCGGCGGTTCCGGCGGTTTTCCGGCGAGTATCGGCGGTTTTCCGGCGGATTCCGACGGTTTTCCGGCGACGATTCGGGACGGGGCAATCAAGGGGTCTATCGGCACCAGCTCGACGAGCTTGGTCCGATGGCGGTGTCAAACAGAGCAACCGAGGCCGCGATGGCCGTCGGCGGCGACGTTGAAAACGGGCGGCGGCGGCGGCGTTCTCCAATCGGGGCTCCGGCCGGCCTCGACGGCGGTCGGGATGGTGGGGGAAACGTCGGCGACGTCGAGGGGGTGCTCGTCAGGGTCACACCGGCGGCGGAGCGGCCCGGACGGCGGCGGAATCCGGCCCGGAGTGGCGACGACCGAGGCGGCTTCGTGGGGCGATTCCGGCGTCGTGGCGGCGCGACGGTGGCCGGGGTTGGTCGGGGCGGCACGGCGACAGCAAGGCGGGGCAGGGCGGCGTCGATCGGCGGCAGCACGGCGTCGGCAGTGGCGGCGGCGGCGACACACAGCGACGGCGGCGAGGGTTTGTGGGTGAGAATGGTCGGGGAAGAAGAAAAACATGACTAGTGGCAAACTCGTAATTTAGTATTGACTCGATTCCGACTCGAGTCAAAATAATAACTAGTTCGTAATAAATTCTAAAAAAATCTAGAAAAATATGGAAAAAATCACTATAAAATAAAACAAACACAACAACATCCAAATGGCATGCTCTATAACTAATAACCCACCCGAATATAATCCAACGCGTCCTAATTCGTCATTCGGCCCTAAAATTATTTCTACGATCAAACATATAAAAAGAAAAAAATACTGCATACTTTCATATATTCAGATAACTCGTATCTCACCATCTTCTCGACGTTATCATCATATATTCAGGTACACCTGACTCTCATCGCTCATAACTCACGGCTGGTCTCGACTCAGCACGCGATTCATGAAACTGACTCGACTCGAACCAACGATCGAACCGACTGGTTCGGTAACGTAAAACCCTGACTCGAATCACGGGTTTTACACACGTGCCCGCTCGCATAGCACGGTAGTCGGATTTCCCTCATTCAATCTCTCACAAAAACACGAAAACTATACATATATATAGGTCTGGGTTGGGATTTATACAATAGGCCCGAAGGCAACGTGAGCTGGATCTGAAGTTCGAAAACAAACTCGAGGGATCTCATCCTCGAGGGTTATTAATCCGGAAAATCGTTGGCTAAATGGCCCGAGTTAAGTGGGATTCGATAAAACGCCACTTAACTCGTCCTGCACATAATAAATCAAATACACAAGAGAGTAGCGTAAATTAGAGAACGAGTCCTAAACGGACCTGGTAGAAGCTCCAAACGGGTCCACGCGCCTAGGCGGCGAGCTCCTACACCGTACCTACACAATCAAACTAAATACTAACGCCCGCATGATGAATCACACATCCTATAGCATGCACGCACAATCAACACAATCACGCATCAATCAACACACATTAACCTATATCAATTCTAGCAAGTCTACTTAGGCTAGTTTGCATTAGATCATGATCATTACCTAATAACCCTAATTAGTTTCATAACTTCTATTTTTAACACCACACAATTCCACAAATTTCATATTTTATTCTAAATCAAATCCACATTTATACAAGTAATTACAATGCACAATTCATCAATCATAGCATGCAAATTCTAATAATCAATACTTTCAATTAATTAAGTTAAAATAAATTATACCTCGCGTCGTCGAAAATCGGCGACGGCTAGGGTTTCCGTTTCGCGGCTCGAAACTCGAATTCGGCACCTAGCGGCGTCCGAAGTCCGATCAGATTGGACTGGGTGCGTTCGGCGGATGATCCGGCGAATTTCCCACGAATCCAATTTTCCGGCAGTTCCGGCGGTTTTCCGGCGAGTGTCGGCGGTTTTCCGGCGGATTCCGACGGTTTTCCGGCGATGATTCGGGACGGGGCAATCAGGGGGTCTATCGGCACCAGCTCGACGAGCTCGGTCCAATGGTGGTGTCAAACAGGGTAGCCGAGGCGGCGATGGCCGTCGACGGCGGCGTCGAAAATGGGCGGCGGCGGCGGTGTGCTCCGATCGGGGCTCCGGCCGGCCTCGACGGCGCTCGGGATGGTGGGGGAAATGTCGGCGACGGCGAGAGGGTGGTCGTCGGGGTCACAGCGGCGGCGGCGTGGCCCGGACGGCGGCGAATCGATGGGCGGAGCGTCGCGGTTCGCGGGCTGGTTCTGGCGTCGTGGCGAGGTGGTGGCGGCCGGGGCTGTTCGGGGTGGCACGGTGACGACAAGGCAAGGCGGGGCGGCGTCGATCGGCGGCAGCACGGCGTCGGCGGCGGCGGCGGCGACAGTGCACGGCAGTGACGGCGGCAAGGGTTTGGGGTGAGGAAGGGTCGGGAGGGAGAAGAAGTGTTCTCAATGGCAAACTCGTAATTTAGTATTGACTCGATTCCGACTCGAGTCAAAATAATAACTAGTTCGTAATAAATTCTAAAAAAAATTCTAGAAAAATATGGAAAAATTACATAAAATAAAACAAACACAACAACATCCAAATGGCATGCTCTATAACTAATAACCCACCCGAATATAATCAAACGCGTCCTAATGCGTTATTCGGCCTAAAACTATTTCTACGATCAAACATATAAAAGAAAAAAATACTGCATACTTTTACATATTCTGATAACTCATTTCTCACCATATTTTTGATGTTATCATCATATATTCAAGTACACCTGACTCTCATCGCTCAGAACTCACAGCTGGTCTCGACTCAGCACGCGGTTCATGAAACTGACTCGACTCGAACCAACGGTTGAACCGACTGGTTCGGTAACGTAAAACCCTGACTCGAGTCACGGGTTTTACATGAAGAAGCGTAGAGTAGATGGGTACTGTTGTATACAACGCATATATGACTTGTACTGTCAAAGGGTATTAAAGGCGACTGCCTGAAAGTACTCAATCTTTGTGCTCTTGGCCAGGTGTTATATGGTCATTTCGAGAGGGCTTAGGATATGACCTTGTTGCCAGAGAAGTGGGACCAGTTATTGCTGAGAGTGGCACAACACCAGCTCAATTCGGGCTACTATCGAATCTGCAATTTGATGGCTCCTCAGTACATGCCTTTTGATTATTCGTGTGGAGATTGTATATGGTTTTCCTTCATCATGGAAACCATATTCTACTTGCCAGTTCATTTTAGTTATTTTTAAACTAGTGACACTCGATGTTAACATTTTTCCTATTATATATATGTACATATATATATATATACATATATATATAAGGTCTTGTGTTTTAGTGTGTTGGTTCGGCTTTGGTAGAAGGGCAGATAGTTGTTAAGCACACTTGTGATCGATGCGATTATTGTTTTCTTTCCTACTTTGTTTTGTGTTTGATGCATGCCTTTGTGCATTTTGTTTGATGTATCATGATGTATGTTCTAACATGCTTTTGTAGCAACAAATTAGACATGTTATCAAGTCTCTCGATAAGACACTCAGATTTCAATTTCGACAGTTACTTTGATATATTTATTCTTGTATTTTATTCATTGATATATATTTTTTCTTGTTGTGCCTTATGTATTCTCATGTCTTGTCATTGCACCTATCTTTTTATTAAGTTGTTGCACACATCAATTCATCCTTTTTTGTAGAGTGTTAGGTGGGCATTTAGTGGTCCCTTTGTTCTTCTAGAAGCCAAGAGGGTTATTTGGGGTCTTTTTCTTGTTCGAGTCTTATATATTAATCAATTTAGATGTGATTCGACTCGATCGTAACAGTTTTGATCCGATTTTTACGTGAACCAGATTCAGGGTGTTAGAAAACTAGTAAATATTGTTCTCTTTGATACTTTAAATTGGCAAATATGTAATTTTATTATATTTAACTCTTTATTTAACTAGAATAATATATATATATATATGTATATATTCTAATAATTTTTTACTTGCAATGAAGAGCGAATTGGCTTAATCTAGCACAAAAATAAAAATAAAGTAATATGAAATTACTTATCTTTATAACACAGTGGTCGATTATCTTCTCGTCTAATTGAGAAGATCACAAATCGAAAATGGCTATAATTTATAGGTTATACCACGTGATTGTGAATGTTATCATGTCGTTACAACGTCGGACATAAGTACGAATATTAATCGATGCCCTGAGGCCTCCTTTAAACCATTCGATATAAACATAGAAGGTGAATAGGTAGTACTTACTAAATAAATGGAATGTCCATGAATAAGTCAATGACAATAAACTTTGGCTAACTAGTGTGTTAATTAAAAATAATTTCTAACAAATCTAGAAGTCAATTCAAAATATACTTGCACGGACTATATTTATATAAATAGACTTATATTATGATTATTAAACATGCAAATTCCTAAATTATCAATGCTTGATATTCAATATTTAAAATTGTTTGATGTTAATTGAACTATAAACTTATAGTACTACAATATTCTTGAAGTACCAGAACTATAATAACTAATAGATATAAATTATTTACTTTTAATTTACCAAACATGTTGGAAAAAATAGATAGAAAGAAATATTACAGTTTGAAGTAATTCATGTGAAAAATAGAGCAAGATTAATGGAAGAATGTTATTAAATAAATAAATAAATCTAAATAAATCACAATGTGCCCAATGCAAAATGTCAAATACCATATTTGTTTCATGAACATCCAATTGACAATTGTTTGGTGTTTTCTCTTAAATTAAATATTTAGTTCTACTTCAAGCCTTTTTTTTCCATTTGCAAGTTCATACATTATAACTCTTCAGCATAAATTTATTCTCTAACTCGTTGCTCCTTGTACATTTATATCTTTAAAAGAAATAAATTGAAAATTGCTTTTGAACAGAAAGGGGGAAACATCTTAATTGACATGCTTTGGGTAAATAAAAACTAAAGCAATATCCAAAAAAATTGAAGTGTGAATAATAAAAGATAAAATAACAATAAATCAGACTAGAACAATGAATACAAAAAAATTTAATGAAATAAGAAATCAATAATTTTAATGATAAAGAAGTGAATTATGGAAAAAAACAAAGATGAACACTTAGCATAGGAGGGAAAAACCAAATAATTAAATTATAAATGAACTAAAAAATGCAAAAAAAGGAAGAAAAAATTAAACGGAAGAATATAATCTCCACATAGTTATTTCTATCTTTTGAAACAATAATTTTTCGACAAATCCTCCATGAGTCAAAAGTAAAAATATTTTAAGGGATATTATTAAAATATTTATAAGGATGAGATGAAATGCAACCGTTAGATAAGGGGCCAAAGGGGGCTGAGACGGTGAAAAGTGCAAAATATCCTTTAGGAAGGAGAAGGGTGCAATCCTATAAGAAAGGTGTATATTCTTTGGAAAGGTGCATCCAGTTTAGGAGTGCAGAATACTTTAGATAGGCGTACATCTTTTAGAAGGGATGTTACATTTAAAAGGTTGATACCGGCGGTGAATGTAACTCTTTAGAATCAATTATTTGCCACCAATCTGTCGAGTGCACACCCGCTTACAACCAATCTGGTAAGTGCACACGTTTAGCAAAAATCTAGGGAGAATTTCTAATAGCCTTATTGGTTGTAGAAGGATTAGCAGGGAATCATTCATGAAATTTGATTTGGGAAGTAAAGGAATGAAGTTGATTTGGAGAAATTTTAAGTCAAAAAACAAGTATTAAAACTATCTAAAAAATATGTTGTTTAGTGCGTGGTCAAATAATTCGGTGTTTCTATTTGTAGACAAAAAATCGGCGCATAGTTTGGGCTCAAGCGCTCTTCATAAGGTGAATTTTCCTGTAAGTTGGGATAGTGACTATATTGTTTGATTGCAATAATTGTAGCTTTCCCATACTTTAAACTTGCTATGCGACAAACAAATTTCACGGGTAGAAAGGGGACAAGAAATCGTCACGAGTTAATGAAAATATGCAGAATATCCAACGTCCCTACAAGCCGTATAAATGGCTGCAATGAGATCCATACAAACTCTAATTTGACTGCTAATTAATTGTTATTACGTCCAAGAAAGTGATCGTACCTAATAGTATATAAGTATATATTGGTGCACAAATTAAATAGGTGATGCCTAGGTTAAATAAATAAGAAATAGACAAATAAAAGAGGAACTCAAATTATTAGATGGATGCCACAAGTCACGTGTTGTATGACAGTGGACAAAACCTATTTCTACAACTTCTTTCATTGTTGGTCTTGTTTTTAGTACTGGTAGATAAATTACTCTTTTATGGACGGTAAAAGCTGGATAAAATCTGTTCCACAAATATCTCAACAAATGATATATTTCTAGAACATTTAGACGCCGAAGATTTGGTTTTCAGGTCTCGTACATTTAGTACGTTGATATTATCATACACTCTTCTACTAGCGCATATATATACCATAATGCGGTAAAAATGGGTATCCAATAGGCACTACCAAATCATATGATCTCCACTTAAAAACAAAAATACGTGGCAGTTATACTAATTAAAGAGATATAATAGGCACTACCAAATCAAATGATCTCCACTTAAAAACAAAAATACGTGGCAGTTATACTAATTAAAGAGAGATCAATAGGGCGTACTAAGCGCGAGAAGGTTGAAAATTAGAAACTCAAACTATGCACTAATTAGGGATGCATAGTAACTTTTAATCGTTATGTCTTAGACTATTAACGAATATTTAATATTCTTTAAATATTTTTCTTCACTTCATGAATCAATATTATACAATTACAAAGACAATATAATAATCATGATTTAGGTAGAATCCAAAATAGCTTTACTTTCGGTGTTATTTTTGTTGGTGTATATGATGATAGTGATACACCCATAATGGTATGCCTTGTCCAAAATTTAAATAAATATATGTAATATAATTTATGTAACTTTATATATAGATATATAAATATCCTTATTAATTAAGAATGTGATAAATCTCTCAAAAATCTTTATCAAATAGGAAGGATAAAAATAACTCGTTATATATAAAGAGAGTTCACATATTATTTTATACGTATGTTATTTTATATAATCACATATAAGGAGAGATAAGTTGTGAAAATAGGTTTGGTTATAGTAAGCAAACCTTTATTTTGGAAAGCTTGGAAGGCAAATTTAAGACTTAGCCATCCTAGATTGATCTAGGTATTACTTATTCTTATTTTAGTTCTAATTAATTATATTAAAATCTAATATTGGCATCTAGAGCACGTAGAGGATTTTCTAGTCTAAGTTCATAAAGAATTATGATAAAATATTTTTTTGAGATCTGCAAATTAATTTAATTTTTTGTAATTAAATTATTGTGATTTTTTTACATTTTTGTTTTCATGGATTAAATGCGATACAATTACTTATATCTCATAGAATAATCATTGTTTTTTATCAAATTCTATTAGACCATACATATCCATATTTAAATTGTCTAAATCTTTTCTTTTTATATGAATTAACAAGCATGTTGTTATTTTTAATTGAATTTCATATTCAGCTATATAATACAAGATGATTATATTTGATAATCAACATTTGATGATGATTAATCAACATGTTTATTTAATTTAATTTCCGTAATTAAATTATGGTTTATTAGTAAATTCCATATTAAGATCAATATTTTAATTGATTATTGATATGTGATAAGCTGATATTTTTATTGTTGATTATTTATTTTGTTAGATAAGTATGTGTGATATGGACTATGTATATCTATTATTTAGGTTGTTTATTTAAGATTTGTTCTTAAACTTCCTGATTAATTAACAACCATAATTTTTTACATAATCTGCCCTGTCTAATCAAGTCGTTTGACACTTTGTGAATTTGGCATCCTTTCAGTAATTTTTTCCCCGATTTTGAGTAGAGTTTGGAACATTCCTATTTCAATGACAAATTTTTTTAGAGATTACTATAATCTCTAATTAATCATATGCACATCCCCACATGTTTTTTTTTTTAAAAATGAAGGAGACTTTGTTGTACCTAAAATGAGTCGACTCCCTTCCCGGTGACCACAGGAGCACAACTTGCTAGACACTTCATTTGACAGCACTAGGAGAACCTTTGGTGTTGAATCCCATTGTCTACCTAAGGTCGGTGTCTCTGCTTGACAGCAGTCGATGGCAACCGTAATGCTTTGATTTCAGTTCACCGAAGAACCAAATCAGAAACGTTACGATCAACTCAAGTCATGCATAAAGTTATTGGTCGATAAGAGTCAATCGATAAAATAGATAGAAACAACCCGCTTAGTGTCATGAGAATGGAAGACATTGTTAAATATTTGTCAAAACACATCAAATGTAAATAAAAGCAAGAAAGAAGACAATTACGCTAAGCTCAAGTGTGTAACGTTTATCTATTCTCCCACTAAAGTCGACTTCAGATTGCAAGACCTACATATATAATATGAAAAATGTCAGTAATAAGTGTTACTAATCTGAAAAATAACTAGTACAAACCGGTAAATAGGTTATCTATTACCCACAGAAATATATAAAACTTCAGAATTACCTCACACTGGATGGTAATCAAACAAACTTAAACAAGTACTGGTGCACATGCATGACTAATATTGTAACACCCTAAATCCGGTTCATGCTGGGGAACTAAATCAGAATGTCACTAGTCGTGGTTAGGTCGGATAACCCGAACCCAACTCCTGCAGATCTACTCTCGGTATCTGAAGATCGAAGATGTCAATCACTATGCAATGATAAATGCACAAAAATAACCATAACATGCTACTACATTGATGACATGAACCAATTCACATACCAAATAATTATAATGAAAATCAATAAGATTCGTAAAAATAGACGGACCGAGTCTCCCCTAAAAGTGCACTTGAAGGCCACCCTATCAAATCAACACGTGTGAGTGTGTGTGTGTGTGTGTGTGTGTGTGTGTGTGTATCTATATATATATATATATATCATACATTTTCATTCACACAACTTTCTAATCTACTTTATAATCATTTTGAAGGTTGGGTCTCGACCCACCTGTGCATTCTATTCTCATATCTCATAAATTTTGGGTCTTGACTTACTTGTTGTATTTATTCAATGTCTAAATATATTTATTAACATGTCATAGTTAACAATTTTTCTACATCAACATACGTCATATCACTTCACATCATCATGTATTGCATTTCATTACATCATCCTCAAAATATTAAACATGCTATCATCTGACATGTGTGAATACAAGAGACATCACTGCACCTTTGTCCAGGCTGGCTCAACCTACTCATGATCATCACCTACATATATTATAAAAGCACATCAGTAATGAGTGTTACTAGTTCAAAAATATAATTAATATCAAACTAGCTATTAGAGCAAACTTTCATATGAAGAAAAACATTCATATACTTTTCGTGAATTCTCTGAAGCGTACCTACAGAGGAGCCACGAGGCTACAAACCCAGTAGTATCCTCAACTGACTACTCTGCTGCTATTGCTGCCTCTCTCGACATTTCCTTATTTCCTTTTCTGGTCCCTCGGGACAACTAATATATCCAAAGCCCTCTCATTTCCTCCATAATTCTTCTGGCCTTGAGCACAAAAAGTGAGTACTCTCATATAGTTGCCTTTAGCACCCTTTGAACCACAAGTCTAGACACGCGCTTTACTAAATATTACTCATAAACTTCCACATTTATCTGGGTGTGAGGAACTCAAAATGGGAGTTGTCAGGATCCCTCGGGATTGGAGCAGCCCGCTCACTAATCTAGACATTGCTTTGACTGGCTTGTGCACCCGCTCGTGGTACGTATGAGTCAGTTATCCCATCTCTCGTCTCATTAAAAACTCAATAAAACTATATATAGGCCTGAGAAGGAATTAATATAATAGGCCCAAAGGCAACTTGTGGTGGATCTTATTTTCGAAAACATACTCGAGGGATATCATACTCGAGGGTTGCTAATTTGGAATTGTTATTGATTAAATGGCCCGAGTTATGTGGGATCCGATAAAGCGCCACTTAAGTTGTCCTACAAGTAATAAAACAATACACAATAGAATGGAGTGCAAAATGGGAAATAAATCCGAAATGGGTAGAAGCTCCAAGCGTATCCTCACGCTTAGGCAGCGAGTTTCTACTTCATACCTTCACAACAAGACTAAATACTAATGCCCAGTATAATGCAAAAATGCTACACTCCTCATCAATCAATACAAGACAACATTTATTTACATGAATTTAAATTCAAACTTTAATTGACTATTATCATCCGTTAACATGCATTTATATTTAAACCAACACCTATTTACATTTACACCATTTACATCACAATAAAATTATAAAACAATTCATTATCAAATAAAATTGGATAAAATTCTATACCTAATCATTCGTCACTTGGTGATAGTGACAAGGTTGTGGTCATCTCAAGTGAGGATCGTGGGGAGAGGGAGGGGAGAAAAAGAGAAGGGAGTTGGGTGAGGCTGATAGTGGTGGTTGGATGGTCACGGCGTCAGAGGTTTGGAATAAATAGGTGTCAGGGGCGGTGGGAAACAAGTGGTTGGGAAGAAGATCAGGAGTCATCATGCAAGGTGTTGGTGGAAGAAAATGAGTGGTCAGGGTGAAAATGAGTAGTTGAGGAGAAAAACGAATGCCATGATAGAAAAATGAGTGGTCGGGGAGAAAAACTAGTGGTCATCTCGTAATTAAAACTTGACTCGACTCCGACTCGTGAAAAATAATACTATCTCGTAATAATTCAAAAAAAAAATCCTAGAAAAACAAGGAAAACTCCCATGAAACATAATACACATTAGAACATTGCAATGACATGTTCTATAGTTAATAACCCTCCAAAACTGCCCGTAATGCGTCCTAATACGTTATTCAGATTAAAAATAATTCTACGATCTAACTAAAATAAAAAAAAATCTGGCATACTTTTATATATTCTAATAACTCATTCTCTAGCTGTCTTATTGATGTTATCATCATGTATTTGGGCACACATGACTCTCATGGTTCATAATACAAAACCGGCCTCGGCTTAGTACGCTTGTTCTAAAATTGACTCAGCTGAAAATAATGGTTGAACCAACCAGTTCAATCTATAAAACCTTGATTCGTATCACGGGTTTTACAATTTTCTCTCCCCATAAAAATTTTGTCCTCAAAATTTTAAATCAAGGAGGCTTTACTATCGTACCTATCCACTAAATCTAAATTCTAAAGTGGGGATGTGTGTATACCAGTCACGTCTGTCGTATCCTCCAATGCTTCAGCAATTGTGGTTGTGTCCATCCCCACTACCCATTGTGGTACTGAAGTGGACAGGTCTACTTGTGGTGTTATCTATATTCCTCTCTAATCCAAAGCTGTTTATTTTTCTCCTGTCATGACAGCCATCATTCCTCTCTCATTCAGACCCCTTAGTGCTGTCTTGGTGACTACTGACCACTGTTTCTCTGTCCCTGCCCTTGGTTTTGTTGGCTTCCTCACTGTTGCAATGGGGTAGCTGGAAGCATTAGTCCCTGTGGTAGTGCCAGAAGGGTTGGCTGGTGGTGGTGAGCAATTAAACATTCTACTCCCCGATATCCTAGTTGACCACAACTAAAACATGGTTCTATACCCTCTCTCCATATTCCACAGTGACAACATTCACAGTTTTGACATGTTCGGTGTCTGTCCTCCTGAACTTGTTCATCCATGGCTCCCAGTCTCTATTATGTCCCCTGATCCAATTGATGTTGCTGAGGGTACTCTTGTCTTTGATCGTAGTCTCTGTGGGGTCGGGTAGCCAGATTCACTCAGCTTCGCTTGCGGCTCGCACCACATCCCCGAATGGGGTAAATATCCTATCAATGAGTGCTACGAATATCATAGTGTAGACCTTCATAAAAGCACTTGACTCTTCATTATTCCATCGGCACTAAATCCGGTGCAAATCTTTCCAATGCTAAGAACCGGGCCTCATACTGTGCCCCACTCATTGGTGCCTATCTAAATGTCTGAAAGTCACTTTCCTTCCTTTTCCTTACATTAGAAGGAAAATATTTTACATCAAACTCAACTTTGAATTCATCCCATGTAACATCCTGAGGTTGCCTACCTATAAATGTGGAGGCCATGACTACATACCACCATATTCTAACCTCATCCTGTAATGCTGCCGTAATAATCCGTACACAGTGCTCCATCATACATGTCATACTTCCTACTACACCAATGGCTGATGAAATCCAAAAAAACTTCTTCTGCATCTAGTTTTCCCATGAATGGGTGTCCTCCATTCTTCATGAACCACTCATATTGCCACAATTCAAGATTTTTATCACCTGCCAATTAGTTTGATCTTTCTCCAATCTCGAATCGCGGAAATGGCAATAGTGCCCCTACTTGTGTGTTACCAAACCATGGGGCACCTATCTATGCACTATCATTTCCTCCAAGTCCATTACCCTTTGTACACATTCTTGCTTGAAGTGGGATGACCAGTGGAATTGTTGTAGGAGTGGTCCCCTGATGTAGCAATGGAGGAGGCGGTGGCATAGGGCCCATGGTTACTGCAGGCTCCCCTCTTGCCTCATCATCCATAGCTAGTTTCTTCTATGCTTGTATTATGCAAAAGCTATTTGTCATAGTTCTGTTTAGAATTTCTCTTGACTCTATTGCATCTACATTTGTACCTCTGCCAACTGTGCAATGGCAACCTCTATTTCAATCTAACAGCTTCTAACACTATGGCGGCTTCCACTACGATGGCTCCTGCTACGGCTAATTATTGAGCTTGACTCACTGGGATTTCCTAGCAGTGATGTAGCTCTAGATTGCTAGACACACTCTCTCTATGAACATCAGTAGGGCTGGCTTGTTTATGAGAAGGAGATGATAGAGTCATGTTCCATGCACTTTGAGTTCTTAGCATGATTACCCGTACTCACTGATCTAATCTTGGAAATATTGCCACTACCCATTGGTGAGAAATATGTAAATCAATGATAACAAGGATAGAAATATATACCTGCCAGCTAGACTTTGAGCAGTCTTAACACACACATCACGTATGAAAAATATCTTCCAATTGAATTGACAAAGAGTTTGCTCTGATACAAAAAACTGTAACACCCAATATATATATATATATATATATATATATATAAAGAGAGAGAGAGAGAGAGAGAGAGAGAGAGAGAGAGAGAGAAAGGTCCCTGAGATGCAGCATAGCCAGAATGGCTATGTAGCATTTTTTCCAGTGGTTGGATCAAGATCCAACGGCTGGAAAATAACCAACCCCCTTCCCCTTCCCCTTCCCTAGCCAACTATGGCGGGGCCATACTGGTGGCAACCATACTAGTGGCGAGGGCTATGGTGGCAGAGGTGATTGCTATGACAGTGGGTGGGGAGTTGCAACGGTGGTAAGGAGGAGGGGTCGTAGTGACGGGCATTGGCAGGGGAGGAGGAGTCGCAGTGGCGAGCGGGCCTAGTCCATGATGGTGGCAACGAGGCTGTGGCTGCAGGGACTTTGAGGCACGCGATGGCTGGGCTGCAATGACCGCATTAGTATGGCCGTGATAGCAGGTCGCGGAAGCGCGCGGTGGCAAAGGAGCCGCAGCAGTGGTGGCAAGGATGCGGCGCTTGGATGTGCTACACGGCGACCCTAGGCATGCACCTTCCAGACCCAGGGAAGAGTCGGGAAGGCAACGGGTGACCGACAGCGAGGTTGCGGTAGTGGGGTGGGGGGGGGGATAGGTTGACTCTCTCCCTACTCAATCAATATTATGTAATAAATTGAAAAAATAAATAAAATAATTTCTTAATAAACACTTGACTTGCTCTTGAATAGAGTCAATATTGCGAAATAAATTTAAAAATAAATAAAAATAATTTTGTAATAAAAACTTGGCTTGCTCCCAACTCCAGTCAATATTAAGAAATAAATTATAAAATAAATAAACTATTTTCGTAATAAAAACTTAATTCACTCCTGACTCGAGGTGGCCAGCCACGACTCCGACTCGAAACATGGACGCCGCTAATCTTTGTCAGGTGGGGGAGAGAAACTTGACTCGCTCGATGGGTGTGAAAATAGAGTTATTGAAAGAAAACGAAACGTTGCCAATTTTGTAATAAAAACTTGACTCGCTCCTGACTCGAGTCAATATTATGAAATATATCCCAAAAATATAAAAAATACAATAAAATACCATAAAATAAAAATAAACTAGTTCTAATGGATTATTTTATTTATGGTATTTTACTCTATTTTTTCATATCTTTGGAGATGTATTTCGTAATTTTGATACGAGTTAGGAAGAAAATGAGCAAAGGTAGTTTCATAATAAAACTTGATTCGGTCTTGACTCGAGTCAATATTACAAAATGCATCTCCAAAATACGAAATACATCCCAATAAAATAATCGAGCTATAATGGACTGCTTGATTTTATGGTATTTTACTCTATATTTTGCATATTTTTTGAGATGTATTTTATAATATTGACTCGAGTTAGGAATGAATCAAGTTTTTATTACAAAACTACCCCCTCACCTAAACTCATTCTTCTCCCTAACCCTCCTTTGTTTCCCACTTCCTCTGTTTCCTCTATTTTGCAAAGAATTCTCCCTGTGAACAATCCACCCAAGAGCTTCTTTCTGATGCAGGAAGAGGTTGAAGGTGATGACATCTTTGGGTGGCTCAACACCGACCAAGTTCTTGCCTTTCCTGTCTGAGCCACTCCCAACCGCGCCAAATATAGCATCAATTGTGTTGTTCGACTTGCTCAGATTGGCCTTGTGAGATCCCTCAACTTAGTCCCATATCTAATAGCTACTATGGGAATATCATGTTTATAAGTTGAAATAGACTATAGATCTTTAACTTGGGTTTACCATTTTAAAGATATGACTTAGGCCGATTGAGTTGCACTTTGGGCCGGGTCGTTACAAATGGTATCAAAGCAAAGTTGGTTCCGTGTTAGATGATGGGTTGGACTAGGACGTTGGCTAAGCTGCTGGTCACGGGCCAAAAAGGTCGTGGGCTGGGGCTAGCAATGGGCCAAGTATAGGTATTTTGGGGACGAAATTTCCTAAGGTAGGTGGATTGTGAGATCCTTCAACTTAGTCCCACATCTAATACCTACTAGAAGAAGATCTTGTTTATAAGTGGGAATGGACTATAGATCTTTAACTTTGGTTAACCATTTTAAAGAAATAATGTAGGCCCATTAATTTGCAATTTGGGACGGGTCGTTACAAGCCTCCCGAAAGACAACCCCCTCGGAGAGTGCAAACCTCTGATCAAAGGAAGAGTACAGCTGCAGGCCGTCACCCATGACGGCTTTGCGAACATCATCCATGTAGTCGAAGAAGGAAAAGATGTGAACTTGGCAGGGCAAGCGGTGTAAAACCCCCCAAAAATAATTAGGTTATTTTATTTAGGGTTTTGTAAATCTTACAACTAACCATAAATATTATTTAATTAAATTAATTCTTAAAAAATTAATATTATAAGATATCAATTATGACCTTTAGCATATTGGTACATTGAATGATATAATTATGACTGATTACGTTCTTTTCAATAAAATTTAATATAGTGACTTCTTAAATTCCACATATATTAATAAAGTTCATATAGTGACTTATTAAATTTCACACATATTAATAAAATTCAATATAATGACTTCTTTAATTCCACACATATTCTTCTATATAAAGGAGAGTTCAATTATTAAATGAAACATCCTCTGGACAGCTTGTAAGCACATTTAGTTTTAGAGAAATTACATTCATATTAGGAGCATGTGTCGCAATTGCGGATGCCTCATCACAATTGCAAGTTTGTATAATTATTTAAAATATTGTATTTTCCCTTGTGGACAACCTAGTCGGCCTGAGCCCAGATTTGACCTACCATGTACCGAGTGCAACCGGGGTCAAGGAATTGACTTAGTCCGACACGGGCTACGTCCTTCATAATCCAATAATGGACATGTCAGAATGGACCTAACAGCCCATAATACAATAAATTGGACATGGCAAATTGGACTTGCTAGCAAATTACGGACATGCTGGATTGGACTCACCAGCCGATAACGAAAATGGTAGATGGGACTCGCTAGCCGGCCATGGACATGATGGATTGACCCATTAGCCAATAAATTGGACATGGTGGATTGGACTCACCAGGTGCAAACGGACATGGCGGATTGGACTCGCTAGCCGGTAATGGACATGATGGACTAACCCATCAGCCAATATATTAGACATGGCGGATTCGACTTGCCAGCCAATTACGGATATGGTGGATTGGACTCACCAGCCGATAATGGACATGGCGGATTAGACTTGCCAACTGGTAATGGACATGATGGACTGACCCATCAGCCAATAAATTGGACATGGTGGATTGGACTCGCCATGACAAATTACGGACATGGTGGATTGGACTCACCAGCCGATAACGGACATGGCAGATTAGACTCCCCAGCCGGTAATGGATATGATGGATTGACCCATCAACCAATAAATTGGACATGGCGGATTGGACTCGCCAGCCAATTACAGACATGGTAGATTGGACTCACTAGCTGATAACGGACATGGTGGATTGGACTCGCCAGTCGGTAATGGACATGATTGATTGACCCATCAGCCAATCGATGGACATGGTGGATTGACCCATCAGCCAATAGATGGACACGGTGGACTGACCCATCAGCCAACTAATGGACATAGTGGATTGAACCATCAGCTAATAAATGGACATGTTGGAATGGTCACAACAACCATTATTATAGAAAATGATAGGGAGTTTATGGACTTGTTTTATTTAATTATGCGGCTTAGTGGTTTTATCACTAACGTGGAATTGCCTCCGTAGGTATGAGAATGGAAGGATGGGTAGAGTTGGGACAGCTGGAGAACTCTATTATTGGACTATTCTTTCTCGAGATTGTTTGCATATGGTAGTGGGATTTTGGTTCAGTTTATTGGACTTAGATTATTCGGAGCATTTGTATATTAAATTTATTGTTGTGGATTTAATTAAAATCTTAAAAATTATTAGAAAATTAATTTACGAGACACTTAGTTTCGTATAGTAACACTTGGCTAATGGCTCGAAACGGGCGGGTCATTACAAACAGTAGGCGGAGCAGCTGGGTGGGCTTGGGGATGATACCCTCGATGAAGGTGAGGTCGGCGTTGAGGACTGGGGCGAGGATGGCAGCGACGTCGGCGATGAATAATCCGACGAGGTAGGTCTCCAAGGATGAGTCCAAGGAGGGGGAGAGCAACAACGGCGATCAGTTAGGCAATGAAGAAGATGTGGTAGGAGGGAAGAAGAGGAAGGGGGGGGGGGAGGGGGGGGGTTAATTTAATCCCAACCATTGGATTAAATCCAAGGGCTGGAAAAATGAAGCATAGCCAAGATGGTTGTGCTGTATTACAGCCACCTCGTCCTTTTATATATATATATATATATATATATATATATATACATATTTTCATTCACACAACTTCTTAATCTGTTGCATAATCATTCTGAAGCTTGGGTCCTGTGCATTATATTCACATTTTTCATCAATTCTGGGTCTTGACTTGTTGTACTTATTCAATGTCTAAGCATATTTATTAACATGTCATCGTTAGCAATCTTTCTAGTGCAGCATGCATCATATCACACCACATCATTATGTATTGCATTCCATTACATCATCCTCAAAATATTAAACATACTTCTACTAACATGTGTGTATGCAACAAACATCACTACTCCTCCGTCCAGGCTGACTCATTCTAATCGTGATCATCACCTACATATATTATAAAAATATATCAGTAAAGAGTGTTACTCGTCCAAATATATAACTAATATCAAACTGGCTATGAGAGCGAACTCTCATATGAAGAAAAACATTCATATGCTTCTCGTGAATTCTCTAAAGGGCACCAACTAAGGGGCCACGGGCTACAACCCAGTAGCATCTTGAACAGACTGCTCTACTGCTCCTGATGCCTCTTTCGGTATTTTCTCATTCACTTTTTGGTTCATCAGGACTACAAATACATCCTAAGCCTTCTCCTTTCCTCCATAAATCTGCTTGCCTTGAGCACGAAGAGCAAGTACTCTTAGGTAATCACCTTTAGTACCCTTTGAATCACAGGTCCGAACATGTGCTTTACTAAATAGTACTCATAAACCGCCACGTTTCTCTAAGTATGAAGAACTCAAAATGGGAGTTGTCAAGATCCCTTAATTTTGGAGCAGCCTGCTCACTAATCCAGAGCTTGCTTTGACTGGCACGTGCACCCGTACGAATTAGTCGATTTCCCCATCTCTCATCTCATAGAAAACTCGATAAAACTATATATTGGTCTGGGAAGGAATTTATATAATAGGCCCGAAGATAACTTGAGGTGGATCTTGTTTTCGAAAACATACTCGAGGGATCTCATACTCGAGGGTTACTAATTCAGAAAACTTGTTGATTAAATGGCTCTGGTTAAGTGGGATCCAATAAAACGCCATTTAAGTCATCTTGCAAGTAATAAAACAATACACAATAGAATAGAGCATAAAATGGGAAATGAATCCTAAACGGACCTGGTAGAAGGTTCGAGCGTGAGTTTCTACTCCATACCTACACAACAAGACTAAATACTAACGCCTAATGCATGAATGCTGCACACCTCATCAATCCATACAAGACAACATTTATTTACATAAATTTAAATTCAAACTTTAACTCACTATTATCATCTGTTAACATGTATTTATATTTAAACCAACACCTATTTACAGCCACACCATTTGCATCACCAGAAAATTATAAAACAATTCCTTATCAAATAAAATGGGATAAAATTCTATACCTAATCATTTGTCACTCAGTGACAGCAACAAGGTTGTGGCTAGCTCAAGTGAGGATCATGGGGAGGGGAAGGGAGAAAAAAGAGAAGGGAGTTGGGTGAGGAGGATGGTGGTGGCTGGATGGTGACGGCTCGAAGGTTTGGAATAAATAGGTGTCGGGGGGCTTGGAAACAAGTGTTCAGGAAGAAGGTCAAGAGTCATCTTGTAAGGTGTTGGTGGAAGAAAATAAGTGGTCGGGGAGAATACTGAGTGGTTGGGGAAAAATTAGTGGCACGAGAGAAAAATGAGTTGTACGGGGGAAAAAACAAGCGGTCGTCTCATAATTAAAACTTGACTCGACTCCGACTAAAGAAAAATAATACTATCTCGTAATAATTCCTAAACAAATCTAGAAAAATAGGGGGAAATCCCATAAAATATAATACACATCACAACATTACAATGGCAAGCTCTATAACTAATAACCATCCAAAACTGACCGTAGTGCGTCCTAATGCATTATTCATTTTAAAAATAATTCTACGATCTAACTAAAACAAATAAAGAAAATCTGGCATGGTTTTATATATTTTCCTAACTCATCTTGCTACTGTCTTATTAACATTATCATTATATAGTTGGTCACACATGACATTATCTGTATTCCTCTCTAATCCAAAGCTGTCTATTTTTCTCCTGTCATAGCAGCCATCATTCCTCTTTGTTTCAGACCCCTTTATTGCTATTCCTCTATACTCGGTGCTGAGGGGGCTGGCTGGTGGTGGTGAGCAATCAAACATTCTACTGCCCAATGTTTTGGTTGACCGCATTTAAAGTTTGCATTTGTACCCTCTCTCCATATTCCTCTGTGATGGCATCCACAGTTCTGATGTGTTCGGTGTCTGTTCTCCTGAACTTGTCCATCCATGGCTCATTGTAGCTAGAGCATCTATCTAATGTCTCTATTGTGTCCCATGATCCAATTGATGTTGCTGAGGGTATTGTTGTCTCTGATCATTGTTAGAAAATTTTCAATGAAGTGCAAGTATGCACGCTCAAAAAAAGTAATATAATGATAAATTTTAAAGTATCATCCCATAGAGAGATAAATTTACTTATGTAAATATTAGAAAATTGAACTAAATGCAAAACAACAAAAAAAAGTAGATTTTTAGTTTAACATAAATTTTGTTATAGAGTCGAACTTCCTTTAACATGAAATTAATCTTCATCATATCTTACTCTTATCTTCTATTCCTTCAGATTGTCGATCTAGGATAAATATATGATATGGTAGCTCCCGCTCCTTCATGCTTCTATTATTTTGCCTCAATTTCTACCTCCCGGTGATAATTGATTAATCAACAAAATAATGTATTAAGCATTTGCCTTACAATCGCATACAGTGTTATGTATCTCCCAACCATAATGACAAACAAGTCAAAAGACTCGTCATCTGATCATTATCAATGAAAAATTTAATTAATTTCTCTCAAAATTTAATTAAACCTCCTAATCTAAGTAATAGGTGATTAGTATACCCTTAGCGTTAAGAACATGACAATTCATGCAATCAAATTGAATAAAAGAGGAAGAGGTTGAAATGAATTCAATTAAACAATGTTATGTTCTATTCTTCTTTAGAACGAAATAAACAACTACTCCATAATAAAAATAGAAAACATTATAAGAAAAACTACTTATAATGAAAGGAAAGTTATTAAAAAACTAGAACTACTTCTAAGCCAAGAGTTGAGATATCTCAAACAACAAATGACCCTTTATGAAGGTACTCACAAATAAATGTATTCTAATTGATTATGTTGTCCATTCAAATTTCCAACTCCTCGACATACTCAAATGTAGCCAAAACAATGTACATCGATCCTCATTGAGTTTTGTGAACTCCTAGTTGTAGCCATTAGGTGGCCATGACCTTTCAATTCCAAAGAATAATTTGTTTCATCTTTTTCTACATTAAAACAACAAAATTAAGCATATTTCTTAAAATATTAATTAACTAGAATATAACGCCAAATATCAAATATTAATAATGTTCATACCCAGGTAGTACAAAATCACATTAAAAACATGGGTATATATTGTTTACTTTGAACACTTAACACACCCCCAAACTTAAACTTTTGCGTGTCCCAAAAATCATTACGAAGAAAATTTTACTACACAAAAATACTTAGTCCCCAATATATTCTCATATGATTCTTAATCAAACTATCCTGAGGCAACAACATGTCAATCAAATTAGAAATTCCCTTTCATCAATCACACTCAAAAGAAAACTCTCTCTATGTGTAAGATAATCCTTTTGCTTATCCTTCTCATTTGCAACAAGAAAACAACACTCTGGTTCATGTTAAAATATGTTTGCCATTTGCCCTAATCTCCACTAACGTAATCAATTTTTTTTTAATTTATATATGCATGCCATAGAGATAACTCATTTTACCTTTTGATACAAACCCCCATCATTACTGAGTTACAAAGACCCCGTTACTCAATAAAGTAGTCATTGCTCTAATTTTTTTAACCTTTTAACGCGAACCCCTATAATTACTGTGTTACAAAGGACCGGTTACTCAGCAAAGTAGCCTATTATTGCAAACAGAGATAACTAACTTCACCTTTTGAAGGAAACACCCATAATTACTGAGTTACAAAGGCCCGGTTACTCACCAAAGTAGTCATTGCTCAAATTTATTCATTTTTGTTTTTTTTTGTTTTTGTTTTTAAAGAGGAAACTAAAAATGCTAGGACAAACCTAAAACAACCAGAGCTGTCATGCAAATTCTTATGATTTAAGTATTTTAAGGGGCGTGTGTCAAACGATGATGGTTTCAGGCCACGGCTAATGTGTGAACGGGAGTTGTTGGGTTTATACCACATCTGTCGTAGAGGTTATTGGTGGCTTGTATATAGGCTATTTGGAAAGCCTTATTCCTTGAGCTAACTTTTGGATTAAGAGAGGCCCGTGACACCTATTGCAAGTTTTCTTTGGTTGATTAAAGTCCTTTTTGGGGGCCCAAAGGGCCCAATAGCTTTGACTAGCACATGCACCTGCTCATGGTATGTGTGAGTTGGTTTTCCCATCTCTCGTCTCCCTAAAAACTCGATAAAACTATATATAGGTATGGTAAAAGATTTATATAATAGGGCCAAAGGCAACTTGTGGTGGGTCTTGTTTTAAAAAATGTACTCGAGGGATCTCATCCTTAAAGGTTACTAATCCGGAAAACTTGTTGATAAAATGGGTTAAGTGGGATCCGATAAAACGCCACTTAACTTGTCCTGCAAGTAATAAAACAATACAAATTAGAAAAGAGAATAAAAGAGGAAATGAATCCTAAACGGACCTGGTAGATGCTCTGAGTGTGTCCTCAGGCCTAGGTGGAGAGTTTGTACTTTGTACCTACACAACAAGAGCAAATACTAAAGTCAATTATAATGCATGAATGCTACACTCCTCATCAATCCAAACAAAACATCATCTATTTACATGCATTTAAATTTAAACTCTAATTCACTATTATCATCCATTAACATGCATTTAAATTTAAACCAACACCTATTTACAATCACACCCTTTACATCACATTAAAATCATAAAACAATTCATTATCAAATAAAAATTGAAAAACATTCTATACCTAATCGTCAATCACGTAGGGATGACAACAAGTTTGTGGCCGAATCAAGTGAGGATCGTGGAGGAGAGAGAATAGAGAAAAAGGAGAAGGGAATTGGGTGAGGAGGATGGTGACAGCTGGATGGCTCATAAGGTGTCTGGGGAAGAAAACGAGTGCTCAAGGAGAAAAATTAGTGGTTCGGGAGAAAATGAGTAGCCGGGGAGAAAAACAAGTGGTCATCTCATAATTAAAACTTGACTCGCCTTTGACTCAAGAAAATAATACTAACTTGTAACAATTTAAATAATAATCTAGAAAATAGGGGAAAATCCCATAAAACGTAAACACATCACAACATTACAATGACACGCTCTATGACTGATAACCCACCAAAACTGCCCGTAACGCGTCCTAATGCGTTATTCGACATAAAAATAATTATACAATCTAACTAAAATAAATAAAGAAAATTTGGTGTAATCTCATATATTTATATAACTCATTTTGCTGCTGTCTTTTAACATTATCATCATATACTTGGGCACATATGACTCTCATGGTTCATAACACATGACCGGCCTTGGCTCGGTACGCGAGTACTAAAATTAACCCAACTAAAAATAACAGTCAAACCGACCGGTTCAGTGTATTGACCCGGCTCAAAGTGCAACGTAATGGACCTAAGTCATTTCTTTAAAATGGTTAACCCAAGTTAAAGATCTATAGTCCATTCTCACTTATAAATAGGATCTTCTCCCAGTAGGTATTAGATGTAGGACTAAGTTGAGGGATCTCACAACCCACCTACCTTAGGAAATTTCGTCCCCGAAATACCTATACTTGGCCCGTTGCTAGCCCCAGCTAACGACCTTTCTGGCCCGTAACCGGCAGTCTAGCCAACGTCCCTAGTCTTGGCCCGTTGCTAACCCCAGCCCATGACCTTTATAGCCTCTGACCAGCAACCTAGCCAATGTTGCCAATGCCGTCATACATCTAAAACATAATTAAATTCGACATACACGGGGTCAAGCAAAGATGAAGCAAAAAGAGGGTTCTATAGACCTATGGTCCAAGCTCTAAGGGATCAACACAACTACGGCAAGCTCAAACTCCATAACCTACATGAAAACCCACTGCTAAGTAAAATATTAATGTCACTATATGATGTATGCTCATGGTGAGTGCTTAAATCATCAATATGACCTAATAAAGAAAATAGTGCTAACAAGCCTACAACTAAACATCTAGTACGCAAATCGAGACATGATAATAATAAATAACAAATAAATATACTCATAGATAATTAGGTAAATAATAAATACATGAACATAAATAATACTCTATTCATAAAATAATATTATCATTGTAGAATATAATTACACGGCTAAACACAAGTAAATATCAAAATATAATCGTGTTAGTAAACATATAAATAAACAAATAAATATATAATTATTCTATAAATAAACGAACAATTAGTTAATTTTTAATTTATCATGAATAATATTAATATCATAGTTATCCAACACAGAATATGTAATTAAATACAATTAAATAATAACATATACGTAATAAAGAAATATATATATATAAAAACAATTTAGTAAACATAATAAGACTAATATTCATAAGTAAATATAATATTAATAATAACAAATAATCAAGTAAACCTTCGGTATATACGATAAACATATAAATAAAAAGAAATAAACAATAATGAATAAATAAATAAATAAATAAAAACACTCATAACATCAAAATATATAAATAATGTGAATATGCATCTAAAGTAATGTAGGGGTTCTCCAATTACCAAAAAGGGTGCGAGAATTGACGATAATGGTCTGAAAATGAGCAGAACTAGACCGAACTGAACTAAACCAAACTAAGTTGAATGGAGTTAACCAACTCGGTTTGGGTTAACTTGAAAATGAGTTGGGTTTACTGGGTGAACATGAACTTGACGAATGGACATGGACATGGGCTTGGACTAGCGGACTAGGCACAACCAGGTAGATGTGAATGCTGGCAAAGAGCCAGATTGGGTGGCCGGTGCTTGTCGCCAGAAATTGCCAACGGCAGTGCAGCTTGAGTCGCCGCTAGCAGGGATCAGCAACCCATGCGACAATGACCATTATAGTAGTGGTGATCGGTGGAGTCCGGCTAGTGGTTGGGAGTAAAATGGCCGGAAAGAGGGCCGAATGCCACAGGTGCGGCGGCGGCACGGCTGACGGCGATTGCAGCCATGGCGGTGGTTGTGGGTAGTCTTAAAATGGAGATCTTGGCTAGGGGAAGCTGTCAGGGTGGTCGGCTTCACCGGAGGACACTCGTTGGCACCAGAAAATAGCCCTAAAAGGTGGTGATGGTGGAGTAAATCTACTGCAAAAACCCAATTACTAACCGTGAGTGTGGCAGCGCTGTTGGCCTTGGTGGGCACAGAATGATAGCTGGGCGCAAGATGGTCACGGCCGTACTGATCGGTGACCAGATGAGAGCCAAGGTCTCGTGGAGGTGAACTAAAGTGGTGGCGGTGCTATGGGTGAATAACACTGAAATGGGAGAAAAACAGCTGAAAATCAATGGGTGAAGCTAAGGCTTAGTGGATGGCTTAAATCATGCCTAACACGATCGGGATGTTTGACAATTCATCGCCTAATAGGGCACACCTGTGGGTATATGCAATATACATATAGACGAAGAGCTTAGATCAAGACCATCTAAAGTCAAAACTTACTCAAGTCTTAAAAGTGACTCTATAGGTGGGAATCGAGGTAAGAAGGCTAAATGGCCTCGAAACCCTGAATTCAATCAGGTAAAAAATCTCCTACTCAATCAAGCTGGGCCTACAGGGGCAATCTGGTAGTCCAAAATCCCTAAGATGTATGTAAATAAGATAGCCTGAAAATTTTAAACGGATACTAAAAGTTGTAATGACCTAAATCTAGGCCTAAAACCTAGGCTAACTCATGTAAATCATTTGTATACCTCGCGTATGTATAGATAACTCATGCTCTAATCATCTTCATGTCAAGCATATGTAGCCACTATAACATGGTCATACAGCATCTGGGCCCAACTCATGGTCTGAGACTAGTCTTGCTCAAACTCACTCGAACTAACTCGAGACTAGCCCGAACCGGGCAACCTACAATTGGGTAAAACCCTAACCTGAAGCTGGGTTTTACAGCAACCACTTGGTTAATCATCAGCCAGCCATTGGCCTTGCTCATGAGGTGGCGGTGGTTGGAAGGATAGTCTCCTCAGCATGCGGCCAAAGGCTGGAGGCTTGGCTTGTGGTTGGCAAACCCGCCAATCATTGCTGGCCCTTGGTCAGTGGAGGTGGAGAAGAACAAAAACATATTTCCATTTACTGAAACACCTTGTTGTTGGTATGATTGGCATGCAGCCGACTGGTGGACCTTCAACTAGCTCGACATATGCCCAGAAGCTGACTATGAGGCTTTTTTGACATCCGGTCATCGCCAATGCTGGACGCACTCAGTTTCTTCCTCCAAAGGGCGATGGTGGTGGTATCATCCTCCTCTTTCCTCCCATCTCAATCCCTAAACAGTAGGGACTGCAAATCTATCGGGAGATTCTATCTCCTAAATGGGTCAGTCTAGACCCATTTCGAAATTCATTCCCAAGCTAAACAAACAAATAAATAAAATAATCGGTTATTCAATAGACAGTCCATGTCTAGATTATTTTTTATGTCCACAACTTTGGTTTGTCCAATTAATTAATAAATGGTCACTTAATTGATTATTCAAACAATTCTATGAACAGTTCATGCCCAATTAATTTTAAATGGATATTTTAACAAATTTGGTTTGTCCGACTTTGTTATGTTGTTTGTCTAATGATTTGTTTGTTAGACAAATGCATCACACCACATTAAATTAACCCCTCAATATCTACTTGTCATTACTAAGGGACCAATATTCCACTGTGTCCACTTAATATTTTCTCAATTTTTTTATAAGCAAGTTATTAAGTATTAAATTATCTGTTTAATTTTATTGTTATTCAAATTATTTTAAATATGAGATCTTAGTGAACCGTACATTAAAAGAAATTTTGTTCGAAAATGTTTTAAAATAATTATCATAATTTTATGGACTTGAATTTTACTGATTATGGACTCGACCCAATAGTCTCATTTTTTTCAAAATTTTTTTTGACTTATATTGAAATAACTTATTTATAAATAAGTTCAGATTATTTTTTAAAATAATCATACTAAAAGAGCTTAAGTTGTTTAATGTTTTGTTTGTATGACTCAAATAAAAACTACTTAATAAAAGATGGGTCGAAGCATATATTGGGAGATGATATAAACATAAAAATTCATTAATTTGTATCAATTACAATTAAATGAATCATAATTATTTAAAATAGTGGGTGCTAACTATTTGTTTATTAGTTAATCATAATGCGACACCCCGATTTGGATTCACCTAAGAACCATATCGGAAATATCGTGATCTAGTCAAGTTATGTTTAAAGTAACTACTATATAAGACTCGATCAACAATATATATTGAAGTAACTCAATTAGCGTTAACAGAATGGAAGACATTACTAAATACATAACAAAAACACATCAAATATAAGTAAAAGTTTAAAAGAAAAGCTCAAATGTGTGTATTATTCATTTGTCTTCCCACCAAAGCCAACTTAAAATCACGAAACCTATATATATATATATATATATATATATATATATATATATAATATATAATATGAAAAATATCATTAACGAGTGTTACTATTCATAAAATAACTAATAGGCAAACTGGAACAAGAGAGCTGACCCTCCTTTTTGGTGAAAATATTTATATTCTCCTTCACAAAATCTCTCATAAGGGCATTAATTAGGAGCCGTCAACTTTGCATGACTACATCCCCTTTCTATGTCAGCTCATGCTTCGTCAACTTTAAAAACTATCCCATTTGCGGGAACATCAATTTCTTTTCTTTCAGCCCTCTACATCCTTTGTATCCTTCCTGGCCCTGAGTATAGAAGTCGAATGCTATCAAGCATGTTCCTTCAATACCCTTTGAAGCACAAGTCTAGACATACGCTGCATTGCAGTACCAGTAATCCTCTACACATCTCCGGTTTAAAGAACTCAAAGGGGGAGTTTTCATGATCCTTTGGGAATGGAGCATAAGCTCACCAAATCCAGAGCCCACTTATACTAACACACGCCCTATCTGAAGACCCGATCGTCAGTTTTCTCCTCTCTCACATCTCACTGGAAAACTCGAGAAAATCATATATAGGCCTTGGAAGGGATTTATATAACAGGCATTGTAAAACCCGTGACTCGAGTCAGAGTTTTACGGGAGTGAACCAGTCGGTTCAACTGTCGGTTCGAGTCGAGTCAGCTTCATGGACCGTGAGCTGGGTTGAGGCCAGCTGTGAGTTATGAGCGATGAGGGTCATGTATGATCAAATGTACGATGATAACGCCTAAAAGATGATGAAAAATGGGTTATCAAGTATATGGAGGTATGCAGTATTGATTGTTATTTTCATTTGATCGTAGAATATTTCTAGGCCGAATAACGCATTAGGACGCGTTGGATTATATTCGAATGGGCTATTAGTTATAGAGCATGCCATTTGGATGTTGTTGTTTTTGTTTTATTTTATGAAATTTTTCCATATTTTTTAGATTTTTTTTAGGATTTATTACGAACTAGTTATTATTTTGACTCGAGTAGGAATCAAGTCAATACTTATTTACGAGTTTGCCATTGAGAATACTTCTTCTTCCTCCCGACACTTACCCTTCGAAACCCTAGCCACACCGCCCACGGTCGTCGCTGCTGCCGCGCCATGCCGCCGACAGCTGCACTGCCGCCGATCAACGCCGCCGTGCCGCCGTGCAGTCGCCGTGCCGCCACGACCCACCCCGACCACCATCTCGCCACCACGACGTCGTAATCGCCCCACGAAACCACCTCGGCCGTCGCCACTCCCAGACGGATTCCACCACCGTCCGGGCCGCGCCGCCGCCACTGTGGCCCTCACGACCACCCCCTCGCCGTCGCCGACGTTTCCCCCACCATCCCGACCACCGTCGAGGCCGGCTGCAGCCTCGATCGGAGCACGCCGCCACCGTCGCCCATTTTCGACATCGCCGTCGACGGCCATTGCCACCTCGGCTACCTTGTTTGACACCGCCATCGGACCAAGCTTGTCGAGCTGCTGCCGATAGACCCCCTGATTGCTCTGTCCCGAATCGTCGCCGGAAAACCGCCGGAACCGCTGGAAAATTGGATTCGTGGGAAATTTGCCGGATCATCCGCCAAATTCGAGTTTCGAGCCACGAAACGGAAACCCTAGCCGTCGCCGATTTTCGACGACGCGAGGTATAATTTATTTTAATTTAATTATTTGAAAGTATTGATTATTAGAATTGCATGCTAGGATTGGTGAATTGTATGTTATAATAATATATATAAATGTAGATTTGATTAAGGATAAAATGTGAAATTTGTTTGATTAAGTGGTGTTAAAAAAGAAAGAGACTAAGAAACTAATTAGGGTAACTAGGTAATGATCATGATCTAATGCAAACTAGCTTAAGTAGACTTGCTAGAATTGATATAGGTTGATGTGTGACGGTTGATGCGTGATTGTGTTGATTGTGTGTGCATGCTATAGGATGTGTGATTCATCATGCGGGCGTTAGTTTTTAGCCTGATTGTGTAGGTACGGTGTAGGAGCTCGCCGCCTAGGCGCGTGGACCCGTTTGGAGCTTCTACCAGGTCCGTTTAGGACTCGTTCTTTGTTTTACGCTACTCTATTGTATATTTGATTTATCATGTGCAGGACGAGTTAAGTGGCATTTTATCGGATCCCACTTAACTCGGGCCATTTAGCCAACAGTTTTATTTCGGATTAATAACCCTCGAGGATGAGATCCCTCGAGTTTGTTTTCAAACTTCAGATCCAGCTCACGATGCCTTCGGGCCTATTGTATAAATCCCAACCCAGGCCTATATATGTATAGTTTTCGTGTTTTCGGTGAGAGATGGGATGAGGGGTACTTGCGGCCACGTCTTCAAATAGGGCGTGTGCTCGGAAGAGCGGGCTCTGGAGCTGGGGAGAATCCTCTTCGTTCCCGAAGGATCCGGCAACTCCACCTTTGAGTTCCTCAAACCCGGAGAAGTGTGGAGGTTTACGGGTACTGCAATGCAGCGCATGTCTAGACTTGTGGTTCAAAGGGTACTGAAGGCGACTGCCTGAGAGTGCTCGGCCTTTGTGCTCAAGGCCAGGAGTAATATGGAAGGTGAAGAGGGCGGTAAGGAATGAAATTTGATGCGAGAAGCGATAGAGAAATGACCAAGGTATGAGAATGAGAAAGAAAGTGGGACGCTGTCGACCCGAGGGGCGATGGCTCCCATGTGTGCCCTGATGAGAGTTCTTTAGGAAGTATATGGTTTTGATTCAACAGGAGAGTTTGCTCTCCTGTGCCAGATTGATATTAGTTATTTTCCGAGCCTGTAACACTTGTTACTGACGGTTTTTCTATATATATGTAGGTGAGGAATGCGAGCGATGAAAGCTGTCGGGACTGCGGAGGAGCAGCACAGAACTGCACACACATGTACCTGTCGGGTGTAACGTATGATGATGGTGCGTTATTGTTATGTCAATGATGATTTTGATGTACTTGCTTGAATAAATTACTTGTTATGAAATGAACGGATAAATGTGAATGAGTAAGGAGCCTTGGAGTTCAGACTCGGCTCAGGTGAAACGAATGAGATAATGATTGAATGTCTGGTAGATTGTTGTGTTTTGTTATCGTATTTTCATAAAATATTTATATACCCTTGTTATGGACAGGTTGGCCCTTATTGCACTTTTAGGGAAATTCTATCTGTTTTTCCGCAATAGCATATATTTTCTTTTGGTTTCTTATTTGTTGTTTTGTCTTGTTTTTGCTTGTACATCATAGCATGCATGTAGGACCGCGTTAGAACCTAATTGTTCCCATTCATGCATTTCATATTTGCATCTCCATCTTGAGACGCTGAGAGTAGATCCGGGTGGGCTTAACCGAACCCAGTAGATTAGCGAACGGTTCGGTCGCCGGTGACATTTTCGGGTGGAGTGAAGATTCTCCATGGAAAAGAAGTTCCCCTAGTACGAGTGCAATGGACCTGACGAGGAGTTGAAGAAGCTACGTGGGAATGAGAAGATGAGATGAGGAAGTGATACCCGGAGTTGTTCAAGCAACCAGCTTCACAACTAGATACTATGCCAACTCGTACATTTAGATGAGGAACGTGGTTGAAACTTCCTTAGCTAAAATTTCGAGGACAAAATTTTTCTAAGGAGGGAAGGTTGTAAAACCCGTGACTCGAGTCAGAGTTTTACGGGAGTGAACCAATCGGTTCAACTGTCAGTTCGAGTCGAGTCAGCTTCATGGACTGCGAGCTGGGTTGAGGCCAGCTGTGAGTTAAGAGCGATGAGGGTCATGTATGCTCAAATGTACGATGATAATGCCTAAAAGATGATGAAAATGGGTTATCAAGTATATGGAGGTATGCAGTATTGATTGTTATTTTTATTTGATCGTAGAATAGTTCTAGGCCGAATAACGCATTAGGATGCGTTGGATTAAATTCAGATGGGCTATTACTTATAGACCATGCCATTTGGATGTTGTTGTATTTGTTTTATTTTATAGAATTTTTCCATATTTTTCTAGATATTTTTTAAGATTTATTACGAACTAGTTATTATTTTGACTCGAGTAGGAATCGAGTCAATACTTATTTACAAGTTTGCCATTGAGAATACTTCTCCCGCCACGGTCGTCGCCGCCGCCGCCACCGCTGCCGACGCCGCACTGCCGCCGATCAACGCCGCCCCGCCCCGCCGTGCAGTCGTCGTGCCGCCACGACCCACCCCGACCACCATCTCGCTGCCACGACGTCGGAATAGCCCCACGAAACCAACTCGGTCGTCGCCACTCCGAGCCGGATTCCGCCGCTATAACGACCCAGCCAAAGTGCAACGTAATGGGCTAAGTCATTTCTTTAAAATGGTTACCCTAGAAGTTAAAGATCTATAGTCCATTCCCACTTATAAACAGGATCTTCTCCTAGTAGGTATTAGATGCGGGACTAACTTGAGGGATCTTACAATCCACGCATGTAACGACCCACCCCAAAGTGCAACGTAATTGGCTAAGTCATTTCTTTAAAATGGGTACCCCGGAAGTTAAAGATCTCTAGTCTATTCCCACTTATAAACAGGATCTTCTCCCAGTTGGTATTAAATGTGGGACTGAGTTGAGGGATCTCACAATCCACCCACCTTAGGAAATTTCGTCCCCGAAATGCCTATTCTTGGCCCATTGCTAGCCCCAACCCACGTCCTTTCTGGCCCGTGACCGGCAGCCTAGCCAACGTTTCTTGTCTTGGCCCGTTGCTAACCCCAGCCCACGACCTTTTTTGGCCCATGACTGGCAGCCTAGCCAATGTCCCTAGTCCATCCCACCATCTAACACGGAACCAGGTCGGCTTTGATACCATTTGTAACAACCCAGCCCAAAGTGCAACGTAATGGGCCAAGTCATTTCTTTAAAATGGGTACCCCGAAAGTTAAAGATCTTTAGTTTATTCCCACTTATAAACATGATCTTCTCCCAGTAGGTATTAGATGTGGGACTAAGTTGAGGGATCTCACAATCCACCCACCTTAGGGAATTTCATCCCCAAACTGCCTATACTTGGCCCGTTGCTAGCCCCAGCCCACGACCTTTCTGGCCCGTGACCGGCAGCCTAGCCAACGTTTCTAATCCAGCCCACCATCTAAGACGGAACCAGGTCGGCTCTGATACCATTTGTAACGACCCAGCCCAAAGTGCAATGTAATGGGCTAAGTCATTTCTTTAAATTGGGTACCTCGAAAGTTAAAGATCTATAGTCCATTCCCACTTATAAACAAGATCTTCTCCCAGTAGGTATTAGATGTGGGACTAAGTTGAGGGATCTCACAATCCACCCACCTTACGAAATTTTGTCCCCGAAATGCCTATTCTTAGCCCGTTGCTAGCCCCAGCACACGTCCTTTATGGCCCGTGACCGGCAGCCTAGCCAACGTTTCTAATCCAGCCCACCATCTACCAGGTCGGTTCTGATACCATTTGTAACGACCCAGCCCAAAATGCAATGCAATGGGCTAAGTCATTTCTTTAAATTGGGTACCTCGAAAGTTAAAGATCTATAGTCCATTCCCACTTATAAACAAGATCTTCTCCCAGTAGGTATTAGATGTGGGACTAAGTTGAGGGATCTCACAATCCACCCACCTTACGAAATTTTGTCCCCGAAATGCCTATTCTTAGCCCGTTGCTAGCCCCAGCACACGTCCTTTATGGCCCGTGACCGGCAGCCTAGCCAACGTTTCTAGTCTTGGCCCATTGCTATCCCCAGCCCGTGACCTTTTTTGGCCCGTGACCGGCAGCCTAGCCAACGTCCCTAGTCCATCCCAGCATCTAACACGGAACCAGGTCGGCTCTGATACCATTTGTAACGACCCAGCCTAAAGTACAACGTAATGGGCTAAGTCATTTCTTTAAAATGGGTACCCCGGAAGTTAAAGATCTATAGTCCATTCCCACTTATAAATAGGATCTTCTCCTAGTAGGTATTAGATGTGGGACTAAGTTGAGGGATCTTACAGCCGCCGTACGGGCTGTGCCGACGTTTCCCCACCATCCTGACCACCGTCGAGGCCGGTTGCAGCCTCGATCGGAGCACGCCGCCCCCGCCGCCCATTTTCGACGTTGCCATCGACGGCCAGCGCCACCTCGGCTATCTTGTTTGACACCGCCATCGGACCAAGCCCGTCGAGCTGGTGCCAATAGACCCCCTGATTGCTCCGTCCTGAATCGTCGACGAAAAACCGCCGGAAAACTGCTAACACTCGCCGGAAAACCGCCGGAACCGCCAGAAAATTGGATTCCTGGGAAATTCACCGGATCATCCGCCGAACGCACCTGGTCCGATCTGATCAGACTTCAGACGCCGCTAGGTTCCGAATTCGAGTTTCGAGCCGCGAAACGGAAACTTTAGCCGTCGCCGATTTTCGACGACGCTAGGTATAATTTATTTTAATTTAATTATTTGAAAGTATTGATTATTAGAATTGCATGCGAGGATTGGTGAATTGTATGTTATAATAATATATATAAATGTAGATTTGATTAAGGATAAAATGTGAAATTTGTTTGATTGAGTGGTGTTAAAAAAAAGGAGACTAAGAAACTAATTAGGGTAACTAGGTAATGATCATGATCTAATGCAAACTAGCCTAAGTAGACTTGCTAGAATTGATTGCTAGAATTGATATAGGTTGATGTGTGACGGTTGATGCGTGATTGTGTTGATTGTGTGTGCATGCTATAGGATGTGTGATTCATCATGCGGGCGTTAGTTTTTAGCCTGATTGTGTAGGTACGGTGTAGGAGCTCGCCGCCTAGGCGCGTGGACCCGTTTGGAGCTTCTACCAGGTCCGTTTAGGACTCGTTCTCTATTTTACGCTACTCTATTGTATATTTGATTTATCATGTGCAGGACGAGTTGAGTGGCGTTTTATCAGATCCCACTTAACTCGGGCCATTTAGCCAACAGTTTTATTTCGGATTAATAACCCTCGAGGATGAGATCCCTCAAGTTTGTTTTCGAACTTCAGATCCAGCTCGCGATGCCTTCGGGCCTATTGTATAAATCCCAACCCAGGCCTATATATGTATAGTTTTCGTGTTTTCGGTGAGAGTTGGGATGAGGGGTTACTTGCGGCCACGTCTTCAGATAGGGCGTGTGCTCGGAAGAGCGGGCTCTGGAGTTGGGGAGAACCCACTTCGTTCCCGAAGGATCCGGACAACTCCACCTTTGAGTTCCTCAAACCCGGAGAAGTGTGGAGGTTTACGGGTACTACAATGCAGCGCATGTCTAGACTTGTGGTTCAAAGGGTACTGAAGGCGACTGCCTGAGAGTGCTCGGCCTTTGTGGTCAAGGCCAGGAGTAATATGGATGGTGCAGAGGGTAGTAAGGAATGAAATTTGATGCGAGAACCGATAGATAAATGGCCAAGGTATGAGAATGAGAAAGAAAGGGGGACGCTGTCGACCCGAGGGCGACGGCTCCCATGTGTGCCTTGATGAGAGTTCTTGAGGAAGTATATGGTTTTGATTCTACAGGAGAGTTTGCTCTCCTGTACCAGATTGATTTTAGTTATTTTTTGGGCCGGTAACACTCGTTACTGACGGTTTTTCTATATATATGTAGGTGAGGAATGCGAGCGATGAAAGCTGTCGGGACTGCGGAGGAGCAGCACAGAACCGCGCACACATGTCCCTACCGGGTGTAACGTTTGATGATGGTGTGTTATTGTTATGTGAATGATGATTTTGATGTATTTGCTTGAATGAATTACTTGTTATGAAATGAACGGATAAATGTGAATGAGTAAGGAGCCTTGGAGTTCAGACTCGGCTCAGGTGAAACGAATGAGATAATGATTGAATGTCTGGTAGATTGTTGTCTTTTGTTATCGTATTTTCATAAAATATTTATATACCCTTGTTATGGATAGGTTGGCCCTTATTGCACTTTTAGGGGAAATTCTATCTGTTTTTCCGCAATAGCATATATTTTCTTTTGGTTTCTTATTTGTTGTTTTGTCTTGTTTTTGCTTGTACATCATAGCATGCATGTAGGACCGCGTTAGAACCTAATTGTTCCCATTCATGCATTTCATATTTGCATCTCCATCTTGAGACGCTGAGAGTAGATCCGGGTGGGCTTAACCGAACCTAGCAGATTAGCAAACGGTTCGGTCGGCGGTGACATTTCCGGGTCGGTTCACGGGTGTGCCAAAACAGGGTGTTACAGGCACGAAGGCAGCTTACGGTGGATCTTGTTTTCAAAATAACACTTGAGGGTTTCATCCTCGAGGATCATTAATCACAAAGGTAAAATACAATCAAATGGCCCGTGTTAAATGGGATCTGATTAAAAACTAGTTAACATGCCCTACGATCTAGAAATCAAATCAACAATAGCGTATAGCGATTAAAAGTGAAAAGAGTCCTAATGGACCTATAGTCAAAGCTCTATTTTGTGTCATCTCATCTAAGGGGAGCTCGGACTCCGAAACCTACATTGAAACCTAGTGTTAAGTAAAATACTAGCGTCTCTACATAATACATACTCACGGTGTGTGCTTGCATCATCAATACATCTTGATAAGAAAGACAATACTAAGTAAACCAACAACTAAGGATACATCACGCAAATCGAGACATAATAAAGGAAATAACTAATAAAAACTAATTAATAAATAAATACATGCACTCATGAATAATTAGATAAATAATAAACACAAAAATAGTCAAGACTCTAAACAAAAAATAATACTATCATATACTATATAAATTCAAGGCTAAACTTGAGTAAATATCACATATACTCATACATATACTCCGGTTAGTAAACTTGCAAATAATTAATTTAATAAACACAGAATCATTTAATAAATTAATAAATAAATAAAAAATTAGTAATTTAAATTAGTCATGAATAACAATAATATCCTAGTCATCCAACAAGGAATAGATAATTAAATACAAGCAAATAATAACATACGTGCAATGAACAAATAGATAAATATTAAATAAATAAATAAAGTTTAGTAAACATAAACAAGATTAATATTAATAAGTAAATATATCAATAATAATAACAAACAATCACATAAGCATCCATCATATACAAAAACATAGAAATAAAAAAAACAATAATGAATAAATAAATACTAAACAAATGAACTCTCATAACAACAAAACATTATAAATAAGATGAATTTGCATTTAAACTAATGTAGGGGTTTTCAAATTAGCAAAAACAGTCGAAAATGATTGAAATTGGACTTAAAATAGAGAACCGTGTAACACTTCGATTTCAGTTCACCTATGAACCGAATTAGAAATGTTATAATCAAGTAAAGTCATGTTTAATGTTGTTGGTCGGTAAGACTCGATCGATAAAATATATCAAAACAACATTCTTGGTATCATGTGAATATAAAACAATGTTATATACGTGTCAAAACACATCAAACATAAAAAAAATTAAGAAAGTAAATAACAGCGCTAAGCTTAAGTGTGTGTAGCGTTTATCTGTCCTCTCTCCAAAGTCGACTTAGACTTCACAAGATCTACTATATTGTATAAAAAATGTCAATAGCAAATATTACTGGTCCAAAAAATAACTAATACAAGCAGGCAAATTAGTATTGTAACACCCCGAATCGAGTCGTGTTTAAAATTATTGGTTAGTAAGACTTGATCGATGCAATAGATAAAAACAATGTTTTTGGTGTCATGAGAATGGAAGACATTATTAAATAAACATTAAAACACATCAAATATAAGTAAAAGTAAGAAAAGAACTAAATGTGCTGAGCTCAAGTATGTGTAGCATTTATCCGTCCTTCCACCAAAATCGATTCAAGATTTAGAAGACCAACATATGTTATATGAAAAATGTCAGTAATGAATGTTACATGCCCAAAAAATATCTAATACAAACTTGTAAATGAGTATTCCATTACCCACAAAAACTTATGAAACTTCAATTTTGCCTCACACTAGGTGGTAAGAAAACATACTTAAGCAAGTGTCGGCTTACATGCGCCGCTTATAATCATATTCATACATACAACGCTTATGCCCTCACATCTTCCATATCGCCCGCCACGGTACTCGAGTGGCAAAAGGAAAACTTAAGTTAGGCCACAAATTTTGAAAATGCACTCCATTACGCACTACCCTCATACATCACACTACCTCAAGGTTTGAAGGAGTATTAGTGCGATTCATACATATCTCCATATTTCCCACTTTCTTATTCGTGAAATCCGTAAAAATACACGTTCTCATATAATAGGCTTAGGAAAGAGGTTTGCATTATATATTTCTAGAGATTCAGTTCGAGAATCGACAAGGGATCTCATCCTTGTAGTTTTATTAAACATGTGTTGAAAACACATCTAAATGACCCGACATCGGAGAGATGTAATAAAATGCCACTAATGCCGTCCTACGTATAAAACACGATTAAACTCGACACGCAATGACTCAAGTAGAGAAGGAGAGTCCTACGGACCTTTGGTCCAAGCTGTGAGCGTATCTGTACATCACGGTGAGCTCGGACTCTGAAACTTACATTGGAACCCGCAATTAAGTAAAATATTAACGTCACTATATGTTCATCTATATCACGCTCGTGGTGTATGCTCATATCATCAATACATCAAAATAAAGAAAACAGTGTTAAAAAATCTATAGCTAATAAATAAATAAATAAATAAACAAGAAAATACACTCATGGATAATTAGATAAATAATAAATACATAAACATGAACATAAGTGATACTCTAATCATAAAATAATATTATAATCACATTATATAAATACATGGGTAAAAACGAGTAAATATCAGCATATACTCGTGTTAGTAAACATATAAATAAATAAACAAATAAATATATAATAATTCAATACATAAATAAATATTTAATACTCTTTAATAATGAATATTAATAGTATCATAGTTATACAATATAAGAATATATAATTAAATACAAATAAATAATCAAAATAAATAATCACATACACGCGAAGAAGCAAAAGATATATATATATAGATAATTTAATAAACATGCATAATATTAATATTATTAAGTAAATATACCATTAATAATAATAAGTAATTGTATAAACAAGCATTGTAGTCAATAAATACACAAATACTAAGAAATGAATAATAATAAAAAGAAAGAAAGAAATAAATAAATAAATAAAAGTAATAATAACATCAAAACAGGTTAAGTCACATGAGCTAAACCAAACTGAGCCAAGGTGAACCAGACCAAACTGGTCTGGGTTTCTTGAAAATTGGTTCGGCAGACCTAATTGGACGGGCGGACTTTGTCATGGGCTGGCGGGCTAGTGGACAAGATCTGGCATGCATACACGGATGCCAAAGCGGGAAGGAGAAGTCGATGAGGGTAAACGGATCGGGTGGAGGGGCGGCAATGTCTGTTGCGGGAATATGCCAACAGCGGCATCGCTGGGGTCATTGCCGGTCGGGATCGATGGAGGCAACGGTGAAGCTCCTGGTGATGTTGATCAGAGGAATTTGACCACTGGTTGGCCGGAAAACAGCAGGAAAAGAGGTGGATTGTCACCGGGGTGCGGCCATCACGGCCGCGACAGTAGTCAGTGTTGGTCCCAAACAGTAGATCTTGGCGAGGGGAAGCCGTTCGGGTGGTTGGCTTCACTAGAGGACACTCTCCGGCGTCGGAGAATTTCCTGAAAGGGTGGTGACGGTGGCAAAAACCAACGGCAAAAACAATGTCGTCGGCAGTGGCGATTGTGGGTACAGATTGATAGCCGGCCGCAAGGTGGTCACTGTCGTACCAATTGGTGGCCAAAGGCTAGGTGGAAATTCACCATCGGCGAGCCAAATTGGCGGTGGCATTAACACAATAAAATCATGGATGAACTGGGAAAATAATATGGTGAGGCTAGGTGTCACATGGCTGATCTAGGGTCTTATTTTTTGCCCTAATCTTTCCCCGTGCGGCGTGTTTCCCTCCTCGGAACCACCAGCCAATAGTGCTATGCAGCCAGCGGATGCACTGCACAGCACCACTCCGGACACCACCTTCGCATACACCCGAGCAAAATACAGCCACCACGCCTGATTGCTGGCGCGTCCAGGTACCGGCGCTCGGCCTCCCGATTACAGCACACTGCCGGACACTTGCTCGATTGCACCAAGTCACAGCGTGATATGTCCCTGTACCGGTCACCCACACTTGCCGGCACACCCTGATCGCGGGAATCACCGATCAGGTTCTCGGTCACCAAATCCGACGCACACACAATATTTTACGGGAACTCAGCCCAACCTCTATTCCAGTAGTATGAATATATGATACAAGTAATCTATAACTAGACTACCAGCAAGTCGTGGACATTTACTCCCCACGACTTGGCCTCTGATAGGACTTCGCAACTCTCGGCCACACGCTCGAGGTTGCTTGACAGAACTGGGTGACTCGGCCCTCAAGCGGACAGCAGCTGCGCCGGCAGCTTCCCTGGTGTTCCAATCCTAGACCCGTCTAGGACTGGCTGCAGAAACACCCAGGGCATCTGTAACACCCCAAATCCGGTCCACACTCGTGAACCGAACCGGCATGTTACCGGCCCCGGTTAGGTCGGCTAACCCGAACCTAACTCATACGGATCCAATCTCGGCGTCTTAAGATGAAGATACAACTCTCAAAGCATGGATGAATACACAACCCTAACATGGTACTACGTGAATGACATACAAATCAGAGTGCACACCAAGACAATCCCGATAAAAATTAATGAAAACTTTGAAATATAACGGATAGAGTTTCCCCTAAAAATGCAATTAGGGGCCACCCTGTCAAATATACATATGCAAATATATATCTAACCATATATCAAATAATTTCATTCATATAAAATATAAAATCTAACATGCTGTAACTTATTTTAAAACTTGGGTCTCAACCCACTCCGCTGCGCAACTCTGATCATATTTTGCATTCTGTTATCGTGTCTTAACATTTCATTCATATCATATCATCATGCTCAAACATTTACTCATAGCATGTGTATAAAATAACATCATAAACAAACATTAAATATTTAATCACCCAATGTGTGTGTGCAGAAGACCTTATTGCTCCTCCGTCCCAGCTGGCTCATCCATCTCGTGCTTATCACCTACATATATATAAGAAAAACGTCAGTAACAAGCGTTACTGGTCCGGAAAATAAAATAACTATAACAAACTGGCTATGAGAGCAAACTCTCATCTGAAAGAAAACATCATACTCCACGTGAACACTCTGAAGGGCACTACTGAGGAGCCACTGGGCTGCAGACCCGGTAGCATCCCGAACTTACTGCTCTGCTGCTGGTACTGTGCTACTCTCAGCACTTCTTTTCAGTACTTCTCGTGAAACTTTATCCTAAGCCCTCTCCGTACCTCCATATTTCTCCTGGCCTTGAGCACGAAGGCCGAGTACTCTCAGGCAGTCGCCTTTAGTACCCTTTGAACCACAAGTCCGGACATGCGCTGTACTAAACAGTACCCGTAAACCTCCACGTTCTCCGGGTGTGAGGAACTCAAACGCGGAGTTGTCAGGATCCCTCGGGAATGGAACAGTCCGCTGGCACTAATCCAGAGCCCGCTTTGACTGTCACGGCATCCTCTGCATGGTACGTGCAGTCGGTTTCTCCATCTCTCGTCTCACTGAAAACTCGATAAAACTATATATATATAGGCCTGGGAAGGGATTCATATAATAGGCCCGAAGGCAACTTGTGGTGGATCTTGTTTTCGAAATCATCCTCGAGGGATCTCATCCTCGAGGGGTTATTAATCCGGAAATATTCGATTAAATGGCCCGAGTTAAGTGGGATCCGATAAAACGCCACTTAACCCGCCCTGCAATAATAAAATAAACATACAATGGAAGAGCGTAAAACAAGACGAGTCCTAAACGGACCTGGTAGAAGCTCCAAGCGTGTCATCGCGCCTAGGCGGCAAGCTCCTACTCCGTACCTACACATCAAAACTAAATACTAACGCCCGCTAACTAAATGATGCATCAAACTCGTTATGATTAAACACGCTCACAATACAACATCTACCACAACAATCAACAATTATATAACAATAATTATGAAAGAAATTCTAACTCCTATTCATACCAATCTTATCGTGTTTTTCTAAGTTATGTCGTAATAACTTATCATGCTCTCATTAGATCACTTACTATTTATTCGCAATCACTCAAATCATACAATCATCCCTTTACTCATAATTAGACATTACTCATGACGGTTAATCAAATCTAGCATACTGTGCTAACATTCATCATGACAACTAGTTAATTCTAGCATGCTATGCTAACAATCATATTCAATTTTAAATAACTCAATCGGAGGTAATTATACCTCACGTCGTCGGCAATCGGCGACGGCTAGGGTTCCATCGCGCGTCTCGGAGCTCGAATTCGGCGCTCCTCGGCGTCCGACGTTCGATCGGGCTCCACTGGGTGAGCCCCGCGGAAGATCCGGTGAATTCCGGGGAATCCCAGAAATTCCGATTTTCCGGCGGTTTTCCGGCAGTTGCTTGCGGTTTTCCGGCGACTTCCGGTGGTTTTCCGGCGACAATCGCCGGCAGCGTCTACTGGTCGGAAAGGGGTCGTGTTGGGTACCCTCGGAACCGGCTCGGCGAGCCCCGACTCATCTATGACCTCAGCGTGGCCAATGGAGGCGGCGGCTCGCCGGAAAACGGCAAAACAGAGGCCGGCCGTGGTGGTTGCTAGATCCGGCCGGCCACGGCGGCGACGGCCTCCGCTCCGGTCAGGAAGCGTCACTAGGTGGTCGAGGGTGCTGAGGCGACCATCTGATCGTGGTGGCGATGCTCGCCGGCGGCGGAATCGGCGACGCGACCGAAATGTAGCCGCGGCGCTAGGTGGCCCGATTCCGACGTTGCGGCGGCCTGGCAGCGGCCGGGGCTGGTCGGGGCGGCACGGCGACGCCGTGGCGGAGCTGGGCGGCGACGATCGGCGGCCGGGCGGCGCCGACAGCGGCGGCGGCGACGCTGCACAGTGGCGGCGTCGGGGTTTGGGCGTGGGGAGAAAATGTCGTCGTGGAGAAGAAAGGTTGGGTGGCAAACTTGTAATTAAGACTTGACTCGTCTCCGGCTCGAGTCAAGTATAATAACTAGGTCGTATTAAATCCTAAAAAAATTCATAAAAATCGGGAAAAATCCCGTAAAATCAAACAACACCAAAAAAATTATAATGATATGCTCTAGAACTATCAACCCACCCAAAATGCCCGTAACGCGTCCTAACGCGGTAAACGACCTAAAACTAATTCTACGATCCACTATATATAAAAATAAAAAGAGAAAAATGACTGGCATACTCTCATATATCTGATAACTCATTCTGTTCTGCTGTGTTCATGACGTTATCATCATATACTTGGGTACGCATGACCCTCATAGCTCATACACGCGACCGGCGTCGGCTCGGTACACGTGTCCTGAAACTGACTCAACTCGAAAAAATAACGGTCGACCCGACCGGTTCTGAATATAAAACCCTAACTCGAATCGTGGGTTTTACAGCATCCCCTTTCCCCGACTTGATCTCATCTCTCCACAAGGGGAGACACTCACCCACACTCAGTTTACTCCATATCCACTTTGATCTATTCTGCCTCACCACCAAATGAATATGCTCCTTATATAGGCATCAGTTGGACAAAAAGGGCACATCACCAGCATGGCTCCTCACCATCAGATCCTTGATCAATGGCTCAGCACGCCCCACACTAGCAACTGACCTAGTGATGTTTCGGAACTGACGCTCACCGTTGATCCTCCCATCCACGGTCCAAGTTAATCAAATGACATCACCCCAACTCTTGGTGTTTCCAACCAAATTGACTGGAAAGCACATGTTGCATCCTAGCCTTGTGGTCGACCTTCCTGGTTCACCACCAGCTAGCTCTGATACCGATCCAGCAACCGGCAGGCTCCTGGCCACCCAGCACTCAGTACCGGCTCCAGATATGCTCGGACCCAGGTGCCTGCTCGTCAATCCTCAATACCAGGTTAGTCCTGCCCGGTCTTTTGATCGATCATATTGCTGGCACACGCGGTGGTGCTCGTTCGGCACGCACATCTGGTTCCGGATATCCTGCTCAGTCCCCCACATGCTACTGCTGCCCACATGCTCGGTCCCGTCTACTAGCACAACTCGACCTCGCATGCGTCTGGCTCCTCCCCTGTTCGGTACCCCAACTGCACTCCAACTTGCTGCATGGCTCCTGTAGGTTGTTCCACCACATGAATAACACCAGTTATCCTCCTTGATGACTGGATTCGCTAGGGACAACCACCAAACCCTAGCTCCCGACTGTCCCACAATCTAAGCCTGTAACACTAGGGCTGATGTGGACAGCTCAGATATTGCCACATGGCCTGATCTAAACGTCTTACAACTCGTGTCTAATGAGACCCACCTATGGGTATATGAAATATACATACGGACAAAAAGCTTAGATCGAGACCGTCAAAACTCAAAACTGATTCGAGTCTTGAAATTGACTCTATAGGTGGGTATCGAGGCAAGAAGGCTACTTAGGCCTCAAACATAAACTCAATCAAGATGGGCCCATAGGGGCACAATCGAGTACTCCAAAATTCCGATGATGCATACAAATGAAATATCCAAAAAATCCCAAACAGATACTAAATGCTGAAATGGCCTAGATTTAGGCTTAAAATCCTGGCTAACTCATAAAAATCATATGTATACCTCACATATACACTAATAAATTATGTTCTACTATACCATAACTGAAACTATCATATGTATGTTGGGCATAATCAGCATCCATAATGTGCTCATATGGCCATCTGGGCACCATACTCATATTTTTAAAATTAGTGTGGCCTAATCCAATTCGACACTGACCCGAACAAGGAAAATCTAAAATCGTGTATAACCCTAACCCAAAAATAAGGTTTTACAACCTCTTCTCTTTATAAAAATTCCGTCCTTGGAATTTCTCACATGAACTGTGATTAGAAGACTCTATTGAAGATGCCATATTGCTGACAAACTATTAACTCTCCCTCGAAAGCTCGCCGCACATGGTCCAAACATTCAAACAAGGAGCTAGATCTCTGAATGTTGGCGAAGCTCATTAGCTCCTTTATAATCTGGCTAGACAGACAACACATGATCGAATCATCTGGTAAAACATGCAATACATGCTCTAATCGTCTCACTAAATTGACCATGCATACTTGAATCGTCTAGCTGGACTAACTCCTAGGGTCACTACGAACTATGGAGACTGAAATTCATTGATCTCGGCGAGAAAAACCTAAGCTGACCCTAAGGGCCTACTGGATAGTCAAGCAGGTACTCTAGGGTATGGCAGGGTACTAGTCTAACTGCATTAGGAAAAACTATATCGGTGCAATGTATATGCCAAAAATCTACCCATATATCCCTTATCCTCATCGATGCGACATGTAAACTTTGTGTACCGTCAGGGCACACTGCTATAGATCCTGTGGCTATACTAGTGTGTCCTACAAGTCCTGCTGGCATAAGGTGGACCCTAGTACCAAATAAGTGATACTAATGGACTGTATGGTTTCTCTATTGCCAATCTAGGTCACTCTCTTAGGAATCCCTCTTAAAGGAAATAGATTGCTCACAGGGTCCTAGCTAACCCAGTCCTAAGTCAAGTATCTCACTCTATTCTATAATGGAACAACAATAGCTGCTATAACTCTACTCGTACTATGGCTCTCGTAACTATCTATACAAACACTAATTGCTGTTGACGAGGGTTCTCTATTGTGGAATGGTGGCGAGAACACCGGTACATGTACAACATGTCTCAGGGAGTATGAAAACACACTCTACAACATGTCTCAGGGAGTATGAAAACACACTCTTGCATGGTATTGTAGGATCTACATCCAGTTTATGATATGTGCACTAGCAAATGTCTGCTCGTTTCAACCATATAAAAAATAAATAGTAAGACTGATATATCTACAATGGTAAGTGTGAAAATACTTGGGTAGAGGCTCAGCACTGTCTGACATCTCTTGTCACATGACAAGTGAATGGATCTCTAATGAAAAACTAGTTACATTGCTCTATGATTATAACTATGAAGAGTCTCATCCTCACATAGTCTAACATCGGGGGTGCTAGGAGAGTACACAAAGTTGAGAAAATGATATATCTACAATGGTAAGTGTGAAAATACTTGGGTAGAGGCTCCGCTCTGTCTGACATCTCTTGTCACATGACAAGTGAATGGATCTCTAATGAAAAACTAGTTACACTGCTCTATGATTATAACTATGAAGAGTCTCATCCTCACATAGTCTAACATCGGGGGTGCTAGGAGAGTACACAAAGTTGAGAAAATTCTACTAGGTAATGGAAATGGAAAACTATTGTAATGGAAAACTATTGTATGGGATATTGGGTGACTCAAAAAGAAAAAGGGTAGGTCCATGCACATGTCTCTAAGATCGACATGATTGGACTCCGTCATAGGTGGTCAGTCTATGGAAGGGCCAAGCAACAATGAGTCTAAGAGTCGGCTCCTGAAGTGGCTATAGTTCAATCAACTAACAATAGGCATGTGTTTTTCGATACCGTACTAACTACACACTTATAAACAGATGGGGTTCAAACGACCTAAAGAACTACTATCTCTCCTTGAGTCTACGGGGAGTTATAATGAGGTTGACATGTGTGTCATATGCTTTTTAGTGGTGTGTGATCTACTGTCCTGTACTGATTTGTAGCACTAATCTTGATTCATATGACTACTACCGTTGTGGTAGACTCTCAAGCAAATCTATTAGTTAAGATGTGCATACAGTGATGACCTTCTATCTAGTCAACATGATCCGGTTTAACTGAAGTACTTGTCATTGTCGCTCTTAAGCTTGGGTGTAGTTGTCTCCTCCAGATGGGTCTGCTTTCTACTACATACACTGTAAGTCCTAAATAGTACCATGAAGGTACCTCTTATACTCATGGCAAAGACTTAATCCTATCTCTCAAAGTAAGGACCTTATTTTGCTGGCGAAGCATAGGGATAAGATTGTCTCCCAGCTCATTTTGAGATTAGGTGGTCCCCCATTTTATTTTGAGGTTAGTCATGGTCTTCCAGTTCATTCTGAGATTAGAAAATTGTCTCTCAGCTCATTCTGAGATTTAGTGGTCCCCCAATTCATTTTGATGTTGGTCATGGTCTCCTTGTTCATTCTGAGATTAGAACATTATCTCATAGCTCATTCTAAGATTAAGTGATCCCACAATTCATTTTGAGGTTAGTCATGGTCTCCTAGTTCATTCTGAGATTAGAAAATTATCTCCCAGCTCATTCCGAGATTAGGTGCTGACAAAGGCTACCAGTTTGGAAAAAAATACACAATTTCATATAATTATACTAATTTGGGAAAATACAACATTTCAAATAATTATACGGACAATACAACATTTCAATTAATTATAAGCACACACATAGTAACACACAGTAATTTTAAAGGTGCGGCCTCATGTCGGACTTCAATTCCTTGACCTTGATTGCGTTATAACGCATGGTGGTCGAATCTAGGCTCAGGCCGAACCAGGGCTGCCAATAAGAGAAAATACAACATTTCAAATGATTATACGACCTAGATATTTAGAACTCGCAACTAAGACCAATGATCCTAATTTGAATGAGAACATAAAATTATACATAAGTATAATTTTATTCGAGTAGGAATGCATGCAACTACATGTCTAATATATATATCATTTTCAAAAATATTAAATATTAAATTATCAACAAATCTAGTGAGATAATTAATTATTCCTGTGACATAATCATTTAAGTCCTACTTCACATTTTAAATTAATTATCTAAATCATAAATAATACTTAACAATGGATAAAATAATTATTACTAATCAACAAGTATTTAATTTTCCTTTGCGATGGTACTTGCTTAACCCCGATCTTGATGATTTAGTTTACTGTAATAATTTTTAATCACTACTATTATTTATAGCATTTTAATTAATTAAGTTGATCGACTTAATTATTTAAAATACTTTGTATTATTCAAAAATATTATTAATACAATTATTTTAAATTATTCGACTCAATAAAGTTTCGAGCTTTATTTATTTTCATTATTCTCTTTAGGTTCGACGCGAGTGATTGCTACCCTGACTATAGTTTAATAACCTATTTTCTACATTGCTAACTTGTTATTAAATAATCACTTTACTTACCTAATATTAAATTTAATATGGTAAAGGTAAAATCTTTATTTTATTAATAACTTATAACCCTCCGATTTAATTTAATTGCTTGAATTACGCCGATTAATTATCGACCGTTTATCATTACCGTATTTTTATTACTCATGAGAAATTTATACAATAATTAGTTAGTTTAGTAACTTTACTAATAGCCCATTAATATAATTATCTTTAAAGATTTATTATGTGATCGTATTATTTTTAACTCGAGTCGGTATCGAGTCAACCCATTTTTACAAAACTGCCACCCTCCTCCTCCTCCTCCTTCTTCTTCTTCTTCTTCTTCTTCTTCTTCTTCTTCTTCTTCTTCTTCTTCTTCTTCTTATTCCCGTCACCACTCTTCTCTGCACCAAACCAGCACCAAAACTAGACCATTCCCTTCTTCTCCACCCCTTTTCGTGGCACCCAAACCTAGAATAACGTCCTCCCTCAACTTCAACCTTCTCTAGCAACCAATCGGAAGCCTAAAGTGCGTGTTTTACAGCAATTAACCAACTCCTGGCATGTTCTTCTTCTCCCAGCCTCAAGACCCCTCCTTTCTTGCACCTTGCTCCAATTCAGATGTTCCATGACCTCAGGCTGGCATCAAAATAAGAAAGGTTGGCCACCGTTGGACGTTGCATGAAGTATGGTCGTTCTCCCCACTTCTGCACGTCGCTGCCATGAATTCCGGCAAGAAGGTTGTCTGTAGTGGACTATTCCGGCGGTCTGAACTATTGTGATGGAACCCATGATGATATCGACGAAGCACAACCAGTGTCTACTCCTCTGAACATCCATTAGAGCACCTATTGCAACAGAACGTTGCCACTTCCATCACCCTTGCAACTCAGCACCCTCACAGCTGCAATTCCGCCACCCACCGGAAAACAGGGACATGGCAAGCCATCCCTTCGACCCAGCAACTAAAGGGGTCATCAGGGGTGTGAGGGGAAGCCTTGCAAACTTGTTTACAGTTGCCTATCTCGCCAACAATTTGCACCCGTCGGCCATGGACGGGAATTCAGTTTCCAATTTAGTTTAGTTATTTTCTTTCTTGTTGATTTGAGACTTTAGTTACATGATTAACAAGCTTACTGTCAATTTAAAAGAACGTGCATGCAAACTAAGAATAGGGAGATAAGAAGGATACCCAAGAAAGGAAGAAGCCCCGGTAAGGATGAGGAGAACTAGGCAGCTAAGGTGACAAAGATGCCCTTACACTTGTATGTGAAAAATTAAGTCCCCTTTCCAAATTTATAAAAATGAAAATGATGGCTAAGGTATGTGAAAACACCTCTACACCGGTATTTCATTTAACCAGGTAAATAATAAAATGGGTAAATAATTAACCGGTTAAAAAATATATATAACACGTTCAGTCCTTCCCGAACCGCATCCGGGTCCATTTTTTTATTTTCACAGTCTTTACAATCTCCCCAACTTGGAAATATTTTGTCCCCAAAATATCATAACATGCAATAGAACAATTATGTTTAACTTTATTTATTTTTCTTTGGGATCAGTTCATGCCATTACAAATATAAAAATCCTATGCCACAAACAGGCTAGGGTATTTCCTTGCCATTTATTGTTCAGTCTCCCATGTAGCGTCTTCTGACCCCTAATTTTTCCACAATACTTTTACCAAAGGAATTTCCTTGTTCCTGAGTGTCTTTATTTCTCTTGCCAGGATGCGAATCAGCTTTTCCTAGTAGGTTAAATTTGATTGTAGCTCTATGTCTTCAAAATTTGTGATGATATGATCCTCATCTTGTACATACTTCTTTAGCATTGACACATGGAAAACATTGTGTACTCCAGCTAGGCTTGGTGGCAATGCTAATCTATATACACAATTCCCAACTCGGTCCAAGATTGGAAACGGTCCTCATGGCTTCAACTTCCCTAATATTTTAAATCTGATCACCCCCTTCATAGGAGATGTCTTTAGGTACACAAACTCCCCAACTTGGAACTCTAGGTTCTTCCTTCGAGTATCAACATAACTGTTTTGTCAATCCTGAGCTGCCTTAAGTCTTTGCTAAATGAGTTTCACCTTTTCAGTTGCTTCCCTCACCATCTCTGCTTCGGTAGACTCCAGCCAGCACGATGGAGATCTACAACGCCTACCATATAAGGCTTCACATGGTGCCATCCCTATACTGGCTTGGTAAGAGTTATTGTATGTGAATTCAGCCAATACTAAGTGTTTTTCCCGGTCACCTCCCCAGTCAAAAACGCAAGCTCTCAACAAATCTTCTAAAGTTTGAATAGTCATCTCACTCTAGACCATCAGTTTGGGGATGATATGCTGTACTCAACTTAATTTGAGTTCCTATGGCTTTTTGGAAAACTTCTAAGAAATGTTAGGTGAATAGGGGATTGCGGTCGGAGATTTATCTCCTTTGGAATCCCATGCAATTTGACAATATTGTCAACATACAATCCTGCTAGGTATTCCGCCATTCTCATTGATTTCGTGGGGATGAAGTGGGCTTGGTACACAACTACCCATATGGAGTCATGCTTCTTTTGAGTTCTTGGGAGCCTTGAAATAAAATCGCATGTGACACACTCCCATTTCCACGTTGGTATTTTTAAAGGTTACAATAGTCCTCCAAGTAGTTGATGTTGGGCTTTAATCTATTGGCAAGTCTGACAATTAGAGACAAAATCCACAACATCCTTCTTCATCCCAATCCACCAGTAGGTTCACTTTAATTCCTGATACATTTTAGTAACTCCAGGGTGTATCGAGAACTTTGAATGATGAGCCTCCTCCATGATATTCCGCCTCAGTACATTATCCTTGGGTACACACAACCTTCCTCTAAATCTTATCACACTATTTGAATCAGCTACAATGTCAGGAATCTTATTCAACATTTTATTCAGCTCCTCATCACCCAATTGTGCTAGCTTAACGTGATCAACTAAATCATTGGAAACAACTAAATTTGCAAGTTAGCCTATTAGTTGCTCCACCGGGTTGATAGCTACCATTTTTGCTGACATGGCCCAAAGTCTAGCTAGCTGCTGACTTTTGTCCACTGTGCCCTTCCGACTCAACGCGTCGGCTACCGCATTTGATTTCCCTGGATGGTATAAAATTTGGAAGTCGTAGTCCTTCAAATATTCTATCCAACACCTTTGTCGAAGGTTAAGGTTATTCTAGGTGAAGATATACTTCAAACTCTGGTGGTCAGTGAAGTCTTCAAACTGGGCCCCATACAAGTAGTGTTTCCAAATCTTCAGGGCAAAAACCACTGCTACCAGTTCCAAGTCATGGGTTGCATAATTTTTCCCATGAATCTTCAATTGATGAGAGGCATAGGCCACCCCTTACCTTCTTGCACAAGGACACATCCTAAACCCAGCCGAGATGCATCACTAAAAACTACGAATCCTTCATTACCATTTAGCAGTGTCAAGACTGGTGCTTTAGAAATTAGTGTCACTCTAGGTGCTAAGTCAATGGCAAACTCCACAGCCCGCTTAGGTGGTAACCCTGGAAGTTCGTCTGGGAATACACATATTCTGCCCACGCGATGGTGGAAATGTCATGTCAATGGAAAGTGGTTTTCTGCATGGATTTCCACCAGTAAGATGCTTCCTCTTAAAGCATGCATGTTGCCAATCTCACTTGATGGCGGAGGGGTACAGAAAGAGCCCTAAACGCTTTTTCGGTAATGTCAATCCAGCTCTCCATCTTCATTGGATTGATCCCTCCAATAAATACCTCAGCTCTATTATTTCTAAATTTTTCCATAGTGTACCGGTCACTATCATCACCTGCTGGCGGCACCTCTTGTCGGACTACCGGTGGCACTGGATTTGGACGCTCCCCACACTCGTCGGGGTCCGCTAACCTTGCTCGCTACCGCTCCGGGTAACCGCTAAACGATATTCTGAACCATAGAATTTGTATTTTCTAAAGCTTGCGCTAGTCCCTGTATGGCCATCGAGATCTAGGCCAATACATTCTCTATGTTCAAATTTGACTGCACAGATCGGTTTGACTGTCTACGATTGCCTGCCATCTGAAATGTTGAACCGTCATGGTTCATTATTATGTTGTCTTTTAGTTATGACTTAAGTTTATTAGTGAATGAATTTATTAATTAAAAACACAACACAATGGGAAAAGATACTTATTGGACTTTTCAAGAAGGTACTTGAGTCATAAAATATGAGCTTGTGGGAAACATGGGTCTGATACCACCTATAACGACCCGCCCGAACTGGACCGGGTGTTACTCAAAAATATAATTGATGTAAAGGTAATATAACATTCTAAAACATGAATTGAAATACAGGAAAAATGTCTTGCAAAATGGTCGTGAAGGGTACGGATAGAAGCCAGCTGCGAGGCGGTCATGGTGGTCCTGGTCCAATGGCTGTGGGCGAGGCAAAGACTTGCCGGTGGCGATCCAAAGTGATGGGGATGTTAAACTGAAGACATCCAAAACAGAGGGACATCACTGGAAATAAATGGGTGAAGCTCGGGTGGAGTGTACGGCTAAAATCTTGCCATGTGGCATGATCTCGACTTTCTACAATTTGTGGCCTAGTGGGGCCCACCTATGGGTGTATACAATATACATATAAATGGAAAGCCTGGATTGAAACCGTCCAAAGTTGAAACTGATTAGAGTCCTAAAAGTGACTCTATAGTTGGGAATTGAGAAAAGAAGGCTAAATGAGTTGAACCATAAACTCAATCAAGCTGGGCCCATTAAGGTCCCAATCCAGAGATAAAAAATTCCTATGCTACATGTAAATGAAATACCTAGAAAATCCTAAACAGATGCTAAATACTGCGATGGCCTAGATCTAGGCCTAAAATCTTAGCTACCTCATAAAAATCATATGTATACCTCATGTATACGTTGATAACTCATGCTCTACTCTATCATAATTAAAACTATCGCATGCATGTCGGGCATACTCGGCCACTATAACATGCTCAAATGCCCACTTGGGACCATACTCGTAGTCTATAAATTGGTCTAGCTCAAGCTCATTCGAACATACTTGAAATTGACCCGAATAGGGCAAAACTCAAATTGGGTAAAACCCTAACCCAAACATGGGGTTTTACAAACCGAGTCAATTCGGGTGAGTCAACCGAGTCTAGCCAAGTTGGGCAACAATGCTGGCTGGGTAGCTAGACGCAGACATGGATTTAAGCATGACCATGGGACTGGTGGGCAGGTGAACTGGATTGAGTAGGCAGATGCAATTGTGAGCTGATGGACACGAAAGTGGCCAAACAGGTCTGTTGGAGAGGGTGGTGCTCTTCACCAGAAAGACCAGTGGTGGCATGGCTAGGGTCACCGTTTGTCGGGATCGATGGCTAAGCAACAAGGATCATGGTGATGCTCGTGATCGATCGAGTCCAGCTGTTTGCTGGCCAGAAGAAGGCCTGAAAGGGCGGAATCACCGCTGGATGCGGCGGTGTCTCCGGTGGTGACGAGGCCATGGTGGGGGTCATGGGTGGTCTCAAAATAAAGATCTCGATGAAGGTAATATCTTTGGGTGGTTGGATTGGCTGGAGGTGGCTTGGTGCCACCACAAATGACCCGAATGGGGGGCAGCTGAGGCATAAAGTGACTGCTAAACTGTCATCACCAATGGGGAATGCGGCGACGTCAGTAGTCGTGAGAGGTACGGATTGAAAGCCTGTAACAGGGAAGTCCTAGGGGTGCCAGTCTGGTAGCCAGGGGTAAGCTGGAGACTCACTAGCGGTGAGCCGAAGTGGCAGCGGTGCTAGGGTGGAAATCACTTAAATTTTGCGAAATCTTTTGAAAATACCTGGGTAAAGCTTGGGTTGACGTGGACAGCTTAGATTTTGCCACGTGACACGAACTAAATGTCCAACACGTCAGAGCCTATTGGGGCCCACTTGTGGGTATATACAATATACATATGGATGGAAAGCCCTGATCAGTACTGTCGAAAGTCAAAACTGACTCGAATCTTAAAAGTGACTCTATAGGCATGAATCGAGGAAAGGAGGCTAAATGAGCTTTGAACCCTTAATTCAATCATGTAAGAACATACGACTCAATAGGGCTAGGCCACAGGGGCAGAATCCTTGAAAATCACACATGAATACTAAACATTGCAACATCCTACAACCTTGGCTAACCCACCATAAAAATCATCTGTATACCTCATGTATACAATGATAACTCATGCTCCACTGTAGCCTATCTGTAGCTATCATCTACATGTCGGGCATACTCAGCCACCATAATATATTATTCATAACGGCATTAGGGTCCCATACTCATGATCTAAAAATTTGTAAAGACCCGGAAAATATATATATATATATATATATATATATATTCGACGCGGTGGGATCGAACGTTGGTATCCATGAATTTGTTTAAATTATTTACCCGCTACCCGGTTAATTATTAATTACCCGGTCAAGTGGAAAGTATTAGTTAACCGGTTAAGTATTTTTACCCAGTTAAGTAAACCATACCATTTAACCGTTTAAACTAGTAAAGTGAACCATACCATTTAAGAGGTTGAGTGAAAAGGTTAAGTAAACCGTGTTAATTACCCAATTACCCGGTTAAAGGAATTATGGTGAAAGGGTGCTTCCACAAACCCTAGCCGTCATTTATTCTTTATAAAAGGAGAAGGGGTCGTTGAACCTAGGAAATACCAATGGATGATGGGGTGTGAGAATTTAATGAAGGGGTCGTTGAACCTAGGAAATACCAATGGATGATGGGGTGTGAGAATTTAATGAAGGGGTCGTTGAACCTAGGAAATACCAATGGATGATGGGGTATGAGAATTTAATGGAGGGAATGGTTGAAGTGTATATATATGCAGGAGGAGGGAGTATTTCATCCCTCATCTCCGTCCCAGCGACCTCCCCATTACTGTATTAGGGTTCACGGGTCACAGTCAGACGTAATCACAAATCAGGTACGTATAATAGGTAGAACATCGTATTTTCCTTGTTGGTAGCCTAGGTCGGCCTGAGCCCAGATTCGACTACCATGCACCGAGTGCAACCAGGGTCAATGAATTGACTCAGTCCAACACTGGGTCGTGTTATGTGCGTGAATTTTGTAATGCATCGATATTGTTTTGGAGTAGTGATAGCCACCCCATAAAAAGGCTACGGCCGGGGTGTGCAAGGCATTGGCACTGGAGTGCAGTGATAGCCTCCCCATAAAAAGGCTACGGCCGGGGTGTGCGAGGCACTGGCACTAGAATTGGTAGTGAGAGCTTCCCCACAAACGGGGCATACGCAATCACCTAAGTGCAGTGATAGCTACCCCATAAAAAGGCTACGGCCGGGGTGTGCGAGGCAACTAGGCTACTGGAGACGGTAGTGGTAGCCTCCCCACAAAAAAGGCTATGGCCGGGGTGTGCGGATCACAGCGGATACCTCCTCCGCATTATTTTGGAGTATAGCGGAATCGCTCCACCGCATATTAAAATAAACATAAGGAAATAGTGGAATGTACTTGTTTTGTTTTATCTATTATACTACTTAGTGTTGTAATCACTAACGCGGAATTGCCTCCGCAGGTGTGCAGATACGAGATTAGGTGATTGACAACCAGAGCATGGAGAAAAATAAATATGAGGACTCCTTTTTTTACTATTTGAGAAATAAGTGTGGCTACTGGGAAACGGTCCAAGACTGTGGGATCTTTATATATGTTTTTGTTTACAAAAATGTTAGACATATTTGCTTAAATTTTGAGTAACACCTAGCCAGTTAGGCCCACAATATCGTGAAAAATGGCGGGTCGTTACAGGTGGCATCAGAGCAAGGTTTCCCAAAAGCTCACATCTTATGACTCAAGTACCTTGTTGAAGAGTCCAATATTTATCTTTCTCCAATAGGGTATGTCATTAGGGAATTAGTGGACCTCCCTAATAAACCTAAGTAATCATTGAAAAAAAAATTAATGAACCATAACGGAATAAATTTTAGATGGCAGGCACCCGAAGGAAGTCGAGCCAAGCTGCGCAGTCGGACACAAACCTTGAGAGTGTGTTAGGCCAAATTTTGACGGCCATACAGGGACTAGCGCAGGCTTCAGAAAATACCAGTTCTGTGGTTCAGAACATGGTGCAGAGGTTACCGGGATTGGTAATGGGGAATGGAGCTCCAAATTCGGCTGCGGGTCCTAGTAACGTCCCAAATGGGGATCAGGGGAGCGCCCAAGAGCGGGTAGGAATAGCTGACCCGGGCGAGCGAGGAGAACTTCCAAACCCGGTGCCACCGGTAGTCCGACAAGTGGTACTGCCAGATGGGGATGACAGTGATCGATACACTGTAGAGAAATTCCGGAAGAACGGAGCTGAGGTATTCATTGGAGGGACTGATCCAATGAAGGCGGAGAGCTGGTTGGACATTACTGAAAAAGCATTTAGAGCTCTCTCTGTGCCTCATCGCCATCAAGTGAGGTTGGCGACATGCATGCTTCAGGAGGAAGCATCCTATTGGTGGAAGTCCATGGAGAAGACTGTGTTCCATCAACGGGAGATTTCGTCCATTCCTTGGGCGGAATTTGTAACAGCTTTCAATGGACAATATTTTCCTGAGTCTGTTGTCCAGAAGAAAGCACTGGAATTTGCCACTCTAACTCAGAAGGATGATTCAGTCCGAGAGTATGCCCAAAATTTCTTGCAATTGGAGAGATTTGCATCTGGGAGTCTGGCAACTGCCCGGGCCAGAGCAGACAAATTTTTCTGGGGGTTAAAGCCAGAATTGAGGAGTAGGGTAGCTACGGCGCCAAGAGGCACTATAACCGAAGTGATTGAAGCAGCCACTACTCATGAGTTGGTGTACGACTATGTCCGTGCACAGAAACAGGGGAAGGCTACTATGCAACATAAGAATGCCAACCAGGGTAGTAGCAAAAACAGGTCTGAAGAACACCAGCAGCAGAACTATCAACGGAATGTCGATGGGAACCGCAAAAGGAAGTTTCAGGAGATTCCGTATCGACTATGTAAAAATTGCAACAAGATGCATTCAGGGTTATGCAGGGAGCCCCGTCGGTGCTACAATTGCGGAAGGACGGGACACTTGCAAAACGAGTGTCGTCAGCCCCTGAAGCAACAACAGGAGCAACCTGAAAAGGAGAAGACACCAGCTCCTAATCGCTACCCAGCACCTGCAAAACCAGTGGACAAAGGGAAGGCGAAACTTTTTGCAGTCGAAGTCGAGGATGCTGAGAACGAGGACCACACAGTTCGAGGTAAAATTCTGATTCAAAGTGTTAGTGTGGATGTTTTATTTGACTCGGGGTGTACGCATTCGTTCCTATCATCCCGATTAGTTAAGAGTTTAGGACTCCAAACGTCTACATTACCTAAGACTTATAGGGTCACCACCGCAACGGGAAAAGGGGAGGTCACAACGTTAGGAGTGACTAACCTATCCTTGGATATACAAGGGAAACCCTATGTGTGGAATTTCATTGTCTATGGGATAATAGGATTTGATGTACTGTTGGGAATGGACTGGTTGTCTGCACACCAGGCTTTTCTCGACTGTAAAGGGAGGAGAGTATTGACTAAACCTTGTAATTGTGAGATGGGGGTCATTTTCCAAGGGTCATGGAATGATCCATCCTCTTGTATTGTGTCGGTTAGTGAGGCAACTGAGTGGTTTGGTGAGGGTTGTAAAGTTTTTCGGCAACTCTAGAGGAGCCTGAGTCCAAACCCAAAGAGTTGTCCATGATTCCGGTGGTAGCAGAATTTCCGGACGTATTTCCAGGTGAACTTCCAGGGTTACCTCCTAAGCGGGCAGTGGAGTTTGTCATTGACCTAGCACCGGGAGTATCACCAATTTCTAAAGCACCATACCGCATGGCTCCAGCGGAACTCAAGGAGTTAAAGAGTCAATTAGAAGAGCTGTTGCAGGCAGGCTTCATACGACCAAGTACTTCACCCTGGGGAGCCCCTGTTCTTTTTGTAAAGAAGAAGGATGGCTCACTTCGATTGTGTATTGACTATCGTCAGCTCAATCAAGTGACAGTCAAGAATCGGTACCCCTTACCGAGGATTGACGATTTATTTGATCAGTTGAAAACAGCCGGAATATTCTCAAAAATAGACTTGCGGTCCGGATATCATCAACTACGGGTGAAGGAATCTGACATACAGAAAACGGCTTTCCGAACTCGCTATGGACATTATGAGTTTCTGGTTATGCCTTTTGGTCTGACAAATGCACCAGCGGCCTTTATGTCACTTATGAACACGGTGTTCCACGAATACTTGGATAAGTTTATTATTGTGTTTGTGGATGACATTCTGGTCTATTCACGTCACATTTTTGGGAAGTTTTCCAAAAAGCTATGGGGTCCCAAATCAAGTTAATTACAGCATATCACCCCAAACTGATGGTCAAAGTGAGAGGACCAATCAAACCTTGGAGGATTTGTTGAGAGCTTGCATCCTCGACTGGGGAGGAGATTGGGAGAAACACTTAGCCTTGGCTGAATTCACCTATAATAACTCTTACCAAGCCAGTATAGGAATGGCACCGTTTGAAGCCTTATACGGTAGGCCTTGTCGATCTCCATCATGCTGGTTGGAATCTACAGAGATGGTTATAGTCGGGCCAGAGATGGTGAGAGAAGCAGCTGAAAAGGTGCAACTCATCCAGCAAAGGCTTAAGGCAGCTCAGGATCGGCAGAAAAGTTATGCTGATACTCGAAGGAAGGACTTAGAATTCCAAGTTGGGGAGTTCGTCTACCTTAAGACCTCACCTAAAAAGGGAGTGATCAGATTTAGAACATCAGGGAAGTTGAAGCTAAGATTCATAGGACCATTTCCAATTTTGGATCGAATCGGAAGTTGTGCATATAGATTAGCATTACCACCAAGCCTTGATGGTGTACACAATGTCTTTCATGTGTCAATGCTAAAGAAATATGTACGAGATGAGAATCACATTATCACAAATTTTGCAGATTTAGAGCTACAATCGGATTTAACCTACGAGGAAAAACCGATTCGAATCTTGGCAAGGGAAACAAAGACACTCCGTAGCAAGGAGATCCCTTTGGTAAAGGTATTATGGAGAAATCAGGGATCAGAAGAAGCTACATGGGAGACTGAACAAGAAATGGCCAAAAAATATCCTAACCTGTTTGTAGCATAAAATCTGTGTAATTGTTGTAACATGAACTTATACCGAAGATGGATGTCCTTGGGAATACTATCATATTTCAGGGACGAAATATTTCTAAGTTGGGGAGATTGTAAAGACCCGGAATATATATATATATATATATATATATACATATATATTCGACGCGGTGGGATCGAACGTTGGTATCCATGAATTTGTTTAAATTATTTACCCGCTACCCGGTTAATTATTAATTACCCGGTCAAGTGGAAAGTATTAGTTAACCGGTTAAGTATTTTTACCCGGTTAAGTAAACCATACCATTTAACCGTTTAAACTAGTAAAGTGAACCATACCATTTAAGAGGTTGAGTGAAAAGGTTAAGTGAACCGTGTTAATTACCCAATTACCCGGTTAAAGGAATTATGGTGAAAGGGTGCTTCCACAAACCCTAGCCGTCATTTATTCTTTATAAAAGGAGAAGGGGTCGTTGAACCTAGGAAATACCAATGGATGATGGGGTGTGAGAATTTAATGAAGGGGTCGTTGAACCTAGGAAATACCAATGGATGATGGGGTGTGAGAATTTAATGAAGGGGTCGTTGAACCTAGGAAATACCAATGGATGATGGGGTATGAGAATTTAATGGAGGGAATGGTTGAAGTGTATATATATGCAGGAGGAGGGAGTATTTCATCCCTCATCTCCGTCCCAGGCGACCTCCCCATTACTGTATTAGGGTTCACGGGTCACAGTCAGACGTAATCACAAATCAGGTACGTATAATAGATAGAACATCGTATTTTCCTTGTTGGTAGCCTAGGTCGGCCTGAGCCCAGATTCGACTACCATGCACCGAGTGCAACCAGGGTCAATGAATTGACTCAGTCCGACACTGGGTCGTGTTATGTGCGTGAATTTTGTAATGCATCGACATTGTTTTGGAGTAGTGATAGCCACCCCATAAAAAGGCTACGGCCGGGGTGAGTGAGGCACAGCGATTCCTCCATCGCACTGGAGTGCAGTGATAGCCGCCCCATAAAAAGGCTACGGCCAGGGTGTGTGAGGCACTGGCACTGGAGTGCAGTGATAGCCGCCCCATAAAAAGGCTACGGCCGGGGTGTGTGAGGCACTGGCACTAGAATTGGTAGTGAGAGCTTCCCCACAAACGGGGCATAGCAATCACCTGAGTGCAGTGATAGCCGCCCCACAAAAAGGCTACGGTCGGGGTGTGCAAGGCATTGGCACTGGAGTGCAGTGATAGCCTCCCCATAAAAAGGCTACGGCCGGGGTGTGAGAGGCACTGGCACTAGAATTGGTAGTGAGAGCTTCCCCACAAACGGGGCATAGCAATCACCCGAGTGCAGTGATAGCTACCCCACAAAAAGGCTACGGCCGGGGTGTGCGAGGCACTGGCACTGGAGACGGTAGTGGTAGCCTCCCCACAAAAAAGGCTACGGCCGGGGTGTGCGGATCACAGCGGATACCTCCTCCGCATTGTTTTGGAGTATAGCGGAATCGCTCCACCGCATATTAAAATAAACATAAGGAAATAGTGGAATGTACTTGTTTTGTTTTATCTATTATACTACTTAGTGTTGTAATAACTAATGCGGAATTGCCTCCGCAGGTGTGCAGATACGAGATTAGGTGATTGACAACCAGAGCATGGAGAAAAATAAATATGAGGACTCCTTTTTTTACTATTTGAGAAATAAGTGTGGCTACTGGGAAACGGTCCAAGACTGTGGGATCTTTATATATGTTTTTGTTTACAAAAATGTTAGACATATTTACTTAAATTTTGAGTAACACCTAGCTAGTTAGGCCCACAATATCGTGAAAAATGGCGGGTCGTTACCAAATTAGTCTACCTCGAGCTCGCTTGAACTACCTTGAGACTGGCCCGAACCATGGAAAACTATGAGGTGGGCAAAACGCTCACCTAAAGTTGGGTTTTACACAATTTAGTTTTTTATACATTAATTAATGTTTAGGACTTGTACTATTATTAATCATGCAATAAATAAATTGTAATTGCGAGCTTTGCTCAATGTCCTATTTACTATGCACTTTTAATTTTACATATCCTAAATAGTTAATTGTTGTAAATTCTTCTGTTAATACTAATTAAACATCTTTTAAATGTCTCCTAAATTCTATTCCAAATTATTACTTATTTTAACAAACAAATTATTACTGACTTTATCATGGGCTAAAAACTTACAGGAATAATTATGACATCTTGCATTGTAAGGTGCAATTGATCCTTGAAGATCAAGAAGTTCTAGAAATTCTGAACCATACCCTATTTCCTCCCACTAATTCTAGCACTAGGTGAGAAGTTGATCTGTCAAAAGCCTGGAAAAGAAGCATAGTCTTGCACGTATCACTCTCTTAAGTACTGTGAAAAATGATTTATTATGAATTCAAAAGGTACACGAATGTTCAGGTTATGTGGCTGAAAATAAAAGTGAGATATGACTTGACTTCTACAATTAAATTACAGAGGCTCACTATTAAGTTTGACACTTACATGATGCTTCCCCAGCTTATGATGAGGGACCATTTACGTGAGTTGAAAAAGTTAATACATGAGCTCTCTAATGGTGCTCATGTTTTATCTAACGAGCAACTAGTACATGCTGTCATTAGATCTCTGCCCCATTCATGGGAGCACATGAAAATAAACATGACCTATAATAATAATATCAAACCTTTTGATGATATTGAACATCACATAGAAGATGAGTGGCTTGAGGCTGCTAAAACAAATGGTGAAACTTTTGTAGCTGAAAATCATGCTTCAAATTCTAAATGTTATTGGAAAGGTTTCAAGAGAAATGGTTTAAATCTTGTCAGCAACAGCCATTTCAAGCTAAGAATGACAATGGAAAAGGTGCTAACAAAAGAGGAAAGAAGAACTTTAACAATGGCACTTGGTATAATTATGGTGTCAAAGGACATTTTACAAACAAATGTGTTGTGCCGAAGAAGGTTTGCCCTTTTTTAAAATATTTATTTTATCTACCGGCTTAATGCTATCTGACTCTCATCGTGTGTGGATTATTGATTAGGCACGACAGACCACATAAGCACAAATAAAGCAACGTGGAATTTTGTTGGATTCTACAAGGGACATGATAGCAACCTATATATTATTTCATACATTTCGGTGAGGTGATCCTTTGACGAAGCCAATACCGATAGATGTGTATTATACTTGCACAAGAATGATGGGATTATTTTCTTGGTGATTTTCTTTATATGTATTTTTGCAGACTACAAATGTCATTTCCTAATTTTTGGTTAATGATAATTACATTTCTTTTCTAGGTATATTAACACAATAAATAGTATGTCAAATGAGATGAATGAGTCTCTCACCAAGCATTCACCTCTAATGCTTTAATAGCTTAGGAGATGAGACATCAGTACTTCAAATAATGTATATCACCTTGATAGAGTTTAAGATGAAGCTATTTTTCTTAAAATAGTTGATATAGTTAATACTCATAAATCATGAATAACAATACAATAATACATAATTAAATACAACAAAAAATTTAAAATACATATATATATACACACACACAATTTAGTAAACACAAATGACTAATATTAACCATTAAATGTATCATTAATAATCACAAGTAATCGTATGAACATGCATTATAATCAATAAATACACGAATAATAAAAAATAAATAATAATTAATTAAATAAATAAATAAAATAATCATAACATCCAAACATACTAAATAATGTGAATATACATCTAAACTAATTTAGGGGTCCTCGAATTACAAAGAACGATGCAAGAAAGAGTGAAACTGTCCCAAAATGACAAAACCAAGTCAACTAGTTGAACTGAACCGAGTTTGGCCGAGTCAACTTGGTTTGGGTTAAATAAATGTTGGGCTGGAAGGCTAAGCTGGGGATGGACATGGACACAGGCTCAAACACAAGCAAATGAGCCAGACGAGCGGTCAGTGCAAGTTGCCAGAAAACACAACAGTGGCAAGGTTGTGGTCGCCGAGACAGAGGGCATCAAGGTGGAGGAGGTGTTGGTGGTGAGGATGGGTGGAGTCAGACCGCTGGCTGGCCGAAAAATAGCCAGGAACGGCAAAATAGCTGACAAAAGTGGCGGTCATGGGTGGTCTCAAAATAAAGATCTTGATGAAGGTAATCTCTCAGGGAGGTCAGATTGGCTCTTCAGCACCAAAAAATGGCCCAAAATGGTGGTGGCAATGGTAGAAATAGACTACCAAAATGCCGTCTCCGATGGTGCCTGTAGCGGCGCTAGTGGTGATGGCGGGTAAGGACCAATCGCCGGCCGCAAGGTAGTCACGACAATATCGATCAGGTGGCTGGAGGAGGGTCGTGTCTCGCCAGCTACGAGCCAAAGTGACTGTGGCTCGAAGGTGAAAATCCTCAAAATCATTGGAAATCTCAAGAAATCAATGGGAGGAAGCTAGGGTTGATGTGGATGGCTCTGATCTCACCACGTGGCACTATCAGAATCTCCAACAACTCGTGGCCTAGTGGGGCCTACATAGGTATACACACTATACATATGGATGGAAAGCTTGGATCGAGACTCTCGAAAGTCGAAACTGACTTGAGTCCTAAAATTGCCATTATAGGTGTTAATTGAGGTAATATGGCTAAATTGGACTTTAAACCATAAACTCAATCGAATGAAAATCTATGACTCAATCCGGCTGGGCCCACATGGGCACAATCCGGTGATCCAAAATCCCTATGATACATACAAATGAGATACCATAAAAATACAAATGGATATTAAGCACTGCAACGACCTACATCTATGTAAAAACCATGATTTTTATTACAAAACTCGAACATAAATATTATGAAATAAATATAGATGAACCGATATGGTTGGTTATCAAGTCGACCAGTCACGGTTCGACTTAAGGTCACCTAGAAAATACCTATTCATGAATGGATGATGGGGTGTGAGAATTTAATGAAGGGGCTCATTGAACCTAGAAAATACCAATGGATGATGGGGTATGAGAATTTAATGAAGGGGCTCGTTGAACCTAGGAAATACCAATGGATGATGGGGTATGAGAATTTTAAGGGAGAGAATGGTTGAAGTGTATATATATCCAGGTGGAGGGAGTATTTCATCCCTCATCTCCGTCCCAGGCGACCTCCCCATTACTGTGTGAGTATTTCATCCCTCATCTTATTTGTTTCTATTAGGATTCTTGCATGCAAGGTTTGTTGAAGACACCTTGCCAAGTTGTTAGATCTCCAGCGTCTTATGCATGGGGTTCATGTCGATTGCTTAGTTGTTTTGTAAATGGACATCTTAATAATTAATTATCATTAGAATTGCTGAAAATTTAATAAGGAAAGAAGACTAACATGAACTAATTACATCATTTAAAATTGATAGTATATTAGTCATGTAAGTTACATGTAGGTTCATGTAAAATAAAATTGTACTAATGTATAATTTTATGCCCTCATTCAGATTAGGGTTCACGGGTCACAGTCAGACAAAGTCACAAGTCAAGTACGTATAATAGGTAGAACATCGTATTTTCCTTTTGGTAGCCTTGGTCGGCCTGAGCCCAGATCACCATGCACCAAGTGCAACCGCGGTCAAAGAATTGATTCAGTCTGACACGGGGTAGTATTATGTGCATAAATTGTGTAATGCATCGACATTGTTTTGGATTAGTGATAGCCGCTACATAAAAAGGCTACGGCTGGGGTGAGCGAGGCACAACGATTCCTCCATCGCACTGGAGTTCAGTGAAAGCCTTCCCATATAAAGGCTATGGCCGGGGTGTGTGAGGCACTGGCACTAGAGTTGGCATGAGAGCTTCCCCACAAACGGGGCGTAGCATTCACCTGAGTGCAGTGATAGCCTCCTTATAAAAAGGCTAGGGCCGGGGTGTGTGAGGCACTGGCACTAGAGTTGGCAGTGAGAGCTTCCCCACAAACGGGGCGTAGCATTCACCTGAGTGCAGTGATAGCCTCCCCATAAAAAGGCTAAGGCTAGGGTGTGCGAGGCACTGGCACTAGAATTGGTAATGAGAGCTTCCCCACAAACGGGGTGTAGCAATCACCCGAGTGCAGTGATAGCTTCCCCACAAAAGGGCTACGGCCGGGGTGTGTGAGGCACTGGCACTGGAGACGGTAGTGGTAGCCTCCCCACAAAAGGACTACAGCCGTGGTGTGCGGATCACACGGATACCTCCTCCACATTGTTTTGGAGTATAGCGGAATCGCTCCACCGCATATTAAAATTAACATAAGGAAATAGTGGAATGTACTTGATTTGTTTTATCTATTATACTACTTAGTGTTGAAATCACTAACGCGGAATTGCCTCCGCAGGTGTACAGATACAAAATTAGGTGATTGACAACCAGGGCATGGAGCAAAATAAATATGATGACTCCTTTTTATTTATTTGAGGAATAAGTGTGGCTACTGGGAAACGGTCTAAAACTGTGGGATATTTATATATGTTTTTGGAAAAAAAATTGTTAGACATATTTGCTTAATTGTGAGTAACACCAGGCCAGCTAGGCCCACAATGTTGTGACAAATTGCCGGGTCGTTACAATCTAGGCCTAAAACCCTAGCTAACTCATACAAATTAGATGCATTACTCGCTTATACATAGATAACTCATGCTTCGATCTATTGCATGCCAGGCATACTTAACTAATATTACATGCTCATATTGCCATATAGGCCCATATTTGAGCTGTCTTGAACCAACTAGAAACTGACCTGAACTGAGCAAAACTACAGGGAGGGGAAACCCTTACCCTAAACAGAACCTCTCCTCCTTATTAAAATTGCATCCTCAAAATTTATCACGTCAAATGTGATTAGAAGGCTCAACTATAAATGTCATCTAATTCGTAAACTGGTAGCTTTCCCTCGAAAGCTAGTTGCACATAACCCAAATGGACCGACATGATGCTAGAACTTTGAACACTGACAAAGATCGCTAGCACCTTAATAATCTAGCTGGACGGACTACACGTGATCGACTCATTTAGCGAAACAAGCCATACACGCTAGAATCGTCTGATTGGACTGACCATACATGCTCGAATTGGTCACACTCCTCTTCTCTAACTAGGTATCTCATCCTCACGTGGTTTGACATTTGGTGTGCTGGGAAAGTATACTAATATGAGAAAATTCTACTAGGTATATATATCACTCTATCTGTAGGGATGTGAGCATCTCTATCTGAGTCGCAATGGGGTAATGATAGTTTACAATACTGGGTGGCTCAAACATATGGGTAGGTCCCTGGACATGTCGCTAAGATCATCATAATTAGACTCCGCCTTATGTGGCCAGCCTATGGAATAACTAATCATTGACAAGTCTAAGAGATGGGCTATAGTTCAATCAACTAACAGTAGGCATGTGTTTCTCGATATCGTACTAGTCATACACTTTTAAAAGGATGGGGTTGAAACGATCCAAAGAACCACTATCACTCCTTAACTCTACGATGATTCATACTGAGATTTGACATGTTTCTAGTATGCTCTTCAATGGTGTACGACCTATCATCCCATACCGATTTATAGCACTAATCTTATCTCACATTACTACTACCATTGTAGTAGACTTTCAAGCATACTCATAAGTCAAGATGAGCATACACAGGTGTCCCTCTATGTGGTCAACATGATCCGGTCTGACTAAAGTTCCTGCCTACATCGTTCCCAAGCTTATGTGAAGTTGTCCCCTCTAGATTGGTTTGTCATAGCCTACCTGCGTTGTATGTCCCCAACATTTACCTCCCTATACTCGGGGTATAGGCTGAATCATATGTCTCAAGGTAAGAATCTAATTGTAACGACCCAGCCCAAAGTGCAACGTAATGGGCTGTCATTTCTTTAAAATGGGTACCCCGAAATTTAAAGATCTCTAGTCTATGCCAACTTATAAACAGGACCTTCTCCCAGTAGGTATTAGATGTGGGACTAAGTTGAGGGATCTCACAATCCACCCACCTTAGGGAATTTCGTCCTTGAAATGCCTATTCTTGGCCCGTTGCTAGCCCCAGCCCACAACCTTTCTAGCCTGTGACCAGCAGCCTAGCCAACGTTTCTAATCCAGCCCACCATCAACACGGAACCAGGTCGGCTCTGATACCATTTGTAACGACCCAGCCCAAAGTGCAACGTAATGGGCTAAGTCATTTCTCTAAAATGGGTACCCCGAAAGTTAAAGATCTCTAGTCCATGCCCACTTATAAACATGATCTTCTCCCAGTAAGTATTAGATGTGGGACTAAGTTGAGGGATCTCACACTAATTATGTTGGCAAAGTAGAAAGAAATCACTCTCTCCCTCAAGGACATACCCTCAGTGAACCCACCATTTAAGCCAAAGGCTGTAATGCGTGTCGAACTTCTCTCGGTGGCTGAGGTCACAATACATGTCTAACCATCTAGCTGTCTTTTGATGTGTATACCCTAGCTATAACTCATACATCTACTGTCTTGTTGACTGAACAATCTAACCACTATGGTCATCCTATCTCGAAGTCACACTGCCTTGTTCTCAGACTATGTCAATATGCATCCCTAAAAGACTCACTAGCACTGTCTGATGATCCTTATAAGACGATACTAACACTATCTTGGAACATACATCTCACCGAAGGATGTTAGGTTAAGGCGATGGTATGCAAGATAGTTGGTGAAGTCAATCATGTACCATCACATCCAAATAATTCTAGTGTGCCTAATTTTCTTCTCGGACTCAGGCACAACCAGGTGGATGCGACACGGGCAGACATTAACACGGGCAAACAGGTCGGAGGGGGTGGCTGGTGCTAGTCGTCAAAAAATGCGATGGTGGCGAGGCTGGGGTTGCCATCAGTCGGGATCGACAGAGGGCGTCAAGGCAGAGGTACAAGTGCTGTTGATCAGCAGAGTCCAACTGCTAGGTGGTTGGCAAATGGCTGAAACAGTGAAATCCTTATTGAGGATGGCAGCAATCGCAGCCACGGTGGTGGTTATGGGTGGTCTGAAAATGAAGATCTCGATGAAGGTAATCTATCTAGGTGGTTGGATCGGCCAAAGGTGGCTCACGCGCACCAGAAAATGGTTAGAAAGGGGTGGTGGCTGCTGCGGAGAAAATAAACTAAAAAAATACTGTCACCGGCAGCGTTTATGGTAGCACCGATGGTGATAGTGGGTACAGACCGATAGCTAGCCGTGAGGTGGTCATCGCCGTACCAATCTGATGGCCAGAAAAGGGCCGGAATCTCTCCGGCACGAAGCCAAAGTGGCCGCAATGCTAAGGTTAAAATTCAAAAAATTATGGGAAATCTCCAGAAGTAAATTGGAGGAAGTTAGGGCTGACGTGGACTGCTTTGATCTTGCCACAAGGCACGATTGGAATGTCTGATAACTCGTGGCCTAGTGGGGCCTACACATCGGTATATGCACTATACACATGGATGGAAAGGTTGGATCGAGATTGTCCAATGTCAGAATTGACTCGAGTCCTAAAATTGTTTCTATAGGCGGCAATAAAGACAAGAAGGCCAAATGGGTCTCAAAATCCCAAACTCAATTGAGTAAAAGTCTACTACTCAATCAAGCGAGGCCCATAGGGGCACAATCAAGGATCCAAAATCCCTATGATGCATGCAAATGAGATACCTTAAAAATCCTAAACACTACAACGTTATAGATCTTGGCCTAAAACCCTGGCTAACGCTGCAACATCCTCACTGGCAGTGTTTGCGGCAGTGCCAATGGCAATGGTGGCTACGGACCAATAGCTGGTAGTAAGGTGGCCATGACTGTACTGATCCAGTAGCTAGAGGAGGGCAGTGGTCTCGCTAGTGCCAAGCCAAAGTGGTCGTAGTGCTAAGGTGAAAATCCACAAATTTGTGGGAAATCTCTGGAAATGAATTGGAGGAAGCTAGGGCTGAGGTGGACGGCTTTGAACTCACCACATAGCATGATCTGAATGTTTGACAAGTTGTGGTTTAGTGGGGACCACATATGGGTATATCACTACACATGGATTGAAAGCTCGGATTGAGACCGTCCAATGTCGACACTGACTAGAGTCCTAAAATTGTTTCTATAGGTAGGAATCAAGGAGAGAAGGCTAAATGAGACTCAAAACCCTAAACTCAATTGAGTAAAGCTACTGACTCAATCAAGTTGGGCCTACAGGGGCAATATCAGGGGATCCAAAATCCCTATGATGCATGTAAATGAGATACCTTGAAAATGCCAAACAGATACTAAACATTGTAACATCGTAGATCAAGGCCTAAAACATTAACTAACTCACACAAATCATATGTGTACCTCGTGTATATACTGATAACTCATGCTCTAATCAACCGCATGTCAGGCATAGTCAGCTATTATAACATGCTCATACGGCCATCTCGGTCCATATTCATGGTCTAAAAATTGGTCTAGCTTGAGCTCGCTCGAACTGACTTGAAACTGACCCGTACCGGGCAAAACTACAAGTAGGTAAAACCTTAACCCAAAGCTGGGTTTTGCATGGTTACCCACAACCATATATCTAATTATAGAAGATATGAGCATAGACATTACATTACTTGTTTGGTTTGATTGTCTTGGGTCAATTGTTTGAGTAACAATTGGACTTAAGTATGTATGGTGTTGATAAGGGACATGTGCTCTATGTGAGTTATATTCTAAGTGAGCATCTATCCAGTATAGCACGTGATTCATACCACGTGTGTTTTTTCAACCATGAGGACAGTGGATACTTTTAAATAACAAATGAATACTTTTCCCTAGTTTGTAGTGGCAGTTTTATAATATATTTTTATTTTTTTAGTCTAAGTACTTAATTGTGTCTAGGTTTTGATGTTTTCATTCATTTTTATCATGTATTATTGATTTTTTAGTTTAGATTAACATGTTTTTATTTAATGTTGATTAGTTTAATT
>JAURVB010009800.1:0-15114 GCA_033002965.1 Piper betle | reverse complement strand
TTTAATAGTTGGCAATAGAGGCGGCGCACAAACCCATGGCATACGTAAGAATTATTCATGCCACTCCCGCCTTTTTCAAATTCCGAAAGTTAGAAACTTCCTTCCACACCCTAACTCTGTCAACTACTGCTTGCAAGACTCGAATCTCGCCTCCTCTCCCTCCTCCTTCCCTCATATTCTCTCCTCCTTCTTGCTTTTAGGATGCTCTTTCTCTCCTTAACCATCACTCTCTCTCTCTCCGCATTCCCTTCTTTCCATTCCTGCCAATTTCTCGCCACCCTTCTACATCAGAAAGAAAGCCCCTTACTTTACCTTTTCTTTTCCCCCAACCAGAATCGTTACAGTTCTCATCTCCAACTCATGGCCTCGTCGGATTTCACCCGTCTATCTCAGCACTGCGTTTATGGTGGTAATCTTTATTTGCTTTTTTGTGGGTCTGTCCTCTTGCTCCATCTCATTGCGGTTTGTTGGGTTCCCAACTCTCTTACAGGTCGGTTGATTGAGCTGAGACTTGTGTGATATTGATCTAGAAGTTCTGTTTGCTGAACTGTCTTCTTTTATTGTTATCAACTTGATGTTTTGTTGGTATCTTTCGTTTTAAGTGCTTTGAGTGGCTATACGCAGTTAATGTGTATCTCTATGAATTGATTTGGAAAGCCTATTTTTCGATGTTGTATGGTGTATTAATTTGTGATTCTGTTGTCGACAATGGGTTGCCTTTGGTTTATTGAATTTGTGGAAGAGGTCATTTTGTTGTTTCCTAATTCTAGTCATGTAGGAACAGGTTTGTGGGAGTATAATGCAGCGTGGGTGCTTGATGTGATTTGTATTTAAAATTGAAAATAATGACTTTCTTCTCTGACCATTTTGAGCCATGGAGCTGCCAATGGAAGGACTCCACGTGTAATTAGAGAAGAGAACATGGCTTGGCATGCTCCAAGTCAAACATTGGTAAGTTCTTTTTGTTTTTTCAACGATTTTTGGATGTCTTTCTTTATCCTTTTCTTAGTGTCGTTATGCACAAAGCTGACTTTTGCTACAAATAAAATCTGGAGAGTGAAGAAACATCATATTAATTGCTAGAAATTACGATGTCTTTGTTTAAATTCAATTCTTGTTGTTGTTTTCTAATTATGTGTTGTTATATTCTATATTTCTATTGGTGTCATGCTAAATGTCTTAAACTGAATTTCCTTGCTTGAATATTTGTTACTTAGTTGAACTGCAATTGCTTCTATCATATTCTTCTGATGAATTGTCATTAGGAGGAAAGGTCCAAAGCAGACAACAATGAATTGGGGCATGCTATTTCTCTTCCCTTAGCCGATGATGTACTAAGACCAAATGGTATGTGGAAAGTGCTACCTGTGTACTGCAACATTTGTCTTGGAGCATAACTTTGCAATTTTTTCCATGCCCATGCATGTTTGGGTAAATGAAGATTTACTAATATTTTGTCCAATATTTATCAAGGGGTGCAAGTCCCAAGCAGATATGGGCGAGGAACTCACACAAGTCATTCAAAATAGCTTGACGCCTTCATTTCCTTCACATCTGCCAAGGCCTTTCCACCCTGGAGGATTCCAGTTAGTGTTTTTTGATGCTAGACATTTGGTTTTTCATTGTGAGCCATTTGACATTGAAAACCTCTAATTTATATGCATCATAGGATTTGTGGAGGTTGTAACAATGGAATTGGCTATAGTCATTACTTAAGTTGTTTGGGGAAGCTTTTGGCACCCCCAATGTTTCGCGTTGTCAGGCTTGTAAACGTCTAATCTCTGAGTCTGAGGTTATCGTCACGTCCTCTGTTTCTGCAAAACTTCCATGACAAGACTGTACAATATTAGTATCTTACATCAATTTGATTACGCCAATCTTTCTTGCGTTGAAGTTTTCCATGCCTGGCCTGACCCTTACGACAAGTTATGCTACAGGGAATTGTACCATCCTAAATGTGATGTTTGCCATCAATTTGTAAGTATAGTGGCCTCTTGCTGTGTCATATATATAAGAAACTGAAAACTGCCCTTGGATTCGTTTGATTTCATAGACTAGTTTGTAAAATTGGCATCCAAGATGCATTATAGTTATTTGTCAGCTCAGTTGAAGATCCAATTATTTATTCCAGATTCCAACAAACAGAAATGGTCTATTTGAGTATAGAGCTCATCCTTTTTGGGGTCAAAAGTACTGCCCTTCACATGAGTGTGACAATACACCTCGTTGCCGTAGTTGTGAGCGTATGTAGGTATACTGTTCTTGTCAATCAAGAATTAGATAGGCTTCTTCTTACCTCTGCTTTTTTATTCACGAAAGACAAGATACATGTCTCTGGGAGATGGAAGGTCCCTTTGCCTAGAATGCTTGGATTCTGCTATAATGGATACTGGTGACTGCCAGCCATTGTACCATGCAATAAGGGGTTATTATGAAGGCATGAATACGAAGCTTGATCAGCAAGTACCCATGCTACTTGTTGAAAGACAAGCTCTGAATGAAGCAATGGAAGGAGAAAAAGATGTAAGGAAACCTAGCAGTATATGTTCAAAAAATTTTCTATTTTATTAGTTACAGTGATATTGTCCTAATTAGGGTTGTCGAAATGTCTTCCTCGCCATTCACATGTAATTAATTTGATGGAAAATATTGCAATGACGATCATTTTTTCATTGTTTTTGTTGGATAAGGCCATCGTCATATGCCAGAGACAAGGGGTTTATGCCTATCTGAGGAGCAGACTGTCAGCAGCGTATGATATTATCATTAACTGGTTTTGAGCTACTACTAACCTAAGCACTCTACTAGTTGTCTATCTTCTTCTCCTATACAAATAGATACACCGGAGGCATAGAAATGGAGGTCATCGCTTACTGACTCATCCCCAAAAGCTGACTCGAAAATGTGAAGTTACAGCCATCCTGGTATTATAACGGCCTGCCAAGGTAGTCTAGTATTTCTTCTTATATATCTCAATTCACATATTCTTGGCTATAAACCACCAGTTGTTATTGCCTGAAAAACCGCTTAAACAGTGTTTAACTTTCATCTTCATATTTATGAACTCTCAACTTGTTCTTCGTATTATAGATTACTGACTGGCTCTATACTTGCTCACGAACTGATGCATGGTTGGTTGCGTCTAAAAGGTACATAACTCTCCATTAAACTTGTGTTTTTCTCTTGGAAGTCTGGTATCTGAAACACAAATTCTGTCTTTTGTATACATGATGAAGAAAAGTCTCAGGAATTACAAGCACCATTAGGACTTAAAAGATTTTTTTTCCTTCTGAATTTGTTTCCATAGGTTATTGTAATCTAAACCCAGAAGTTGAAGAAGGCATATGTCAGGTGCTCTCTCATATGTGGCTTGAATCCGAGGTTATGAGCGGATTGAGAAGCAGACCATCAAGATTCGCCGTAACATCTCCATCACCATCTTCATCATCATCATTGTCCTCCACACCAAACAAGAAAGGAGAGACATCTACCGCTGAGAAGAAACTTGGGAGTTCTTCATGCATCAAATTGTCCATGATGCATCTCCAGCTTATGGAGAAGGATTCAGAGCTGCAAGCCTTATTGTCAATAAGTATGGACTTCACCGGACTCTCGATCATATTCGTCTCCCGTGTGAGACGAAATAGAATATCATCTATATAGTGCACACACACACACACACACGTATATGCTTGCCTGCTATCTACCTTTCCCAAGCTTCTCTCCTTTACAATCTGTATGATCGTTGACGGAAGTCAGCTCCTCAATTTTGTTGGGGGTCCTAATGCAGGCTGATTCATCGACATATCTCAAACTATCATTTCCTGGTTACAAATCTAATAAAGCTATGTATATCATGCCATTATATTTGTTGCAATAATCCTAATAAAGATCTTGTAGTTGCCTATTAATACACAAAACAAGATGGCAGTATATGTTGCATACATATAACATGAACACCCAAATAACGCATACACGTCGCCGCTTTAAAGGAAATCCTATGCTTGCAAACACTCGAAGACGTTTCACAATACTGCGAATTTCATGCAAACCAAGTAATACGTATCATATGAGCTAGGAAGGCATTCATATGTGCTATTATTTTGTAGATTTCAACTCCGGATTTTTCAACTGCAATAGCCCTTGAGATCTGAAGATCTGGGAGGAGGATGTTGCCCGTTCCATGTCTGGGGATCCTTGCAGTGATGGTTGTCTGGTTGCATTAGGGATCCATTGTTGTTGATAGGAGAAGATGGGCTACTTTCTTGAAGGTTTCTGTCACTTCCTATGTAGTAATTGGCTTGAAGTAGGAGCTTCCTGCTACCATCTTTGCTTTCAGATGGCTGCTTTGAGCATTCTACAACCAACTTTGATGATAGCAGTAAGGCCAAGATAGCAAGATGAAGCCAAGATATATCTGTGTTCATCATAATCGATTTTGAGGAGAGAACAAATTATGGGTTTTTGTGGTCTTTCCTATGAGAAAACATTGATGAAAACACTAGTCTTTTATAGAGAGTTTTCATTGTGGAATTGTTAGCAGTCTAAACCCTACTTAAGTGGGAGACCTTAGTGGTGGGCTAGCATTCTCATATTTTAAGATTATTAGTGCTAAGTGCTTGCATTAATCAACATAAACTTTGAAAAGTGAAGCTAATGGTGTGGAGGTTGCCTGTATAAAATTGGGTTTATCCCAGATAAGAGTTGGATTAAACCTGGCATTTTCACACCAATGATCGACCAACGCGTGCATGTTTACGCATCAAATTTTCCCCATTTTGATCAACTGATCAACATTGTTACTGGTTTTGTCAACAACTAGGTACGAAAATAATTAAAATAACGAACATTGGTCTTCTAAAACAGACAATATTGGTAGTACACAAAGAAGCTAACTTATATTTTTTATTTCCCGCTAAAGATGAATCTCTGCATTGTTTAAGGGCATTGAAATTGCATGTGTCAATTACCATCAGGGTTGAGAGGTTAAATTGATAAAGTCGTGGCTTGTACGTATTAACGTTAAGATGATAAAATGTAGGAATCGTGATAGCATAGTTTTAAAAAAATTTTTGACTCCAAAACTCTTTGAATCGATTTGATTACTGTGGTTTATCAAATCAACTCGATGAATGACTTCACAGTGACTGATTTAATAATTGACTTCCCAAATCATGCTATAAAAATTACCAAAATATATTATTTTTCATCAAAAATAGCTAAATTAATATTTTAAAGTAATGCTTATTCTTATATTTATTGATTTTAAGTATCAAAAGACCAATATATATTAATTTTATATAATTTTTTATTACATAATTAAAATTTTAATATAATAATTCTGAGTCGGCTTATAGTTGATTCTAAGTCAATTCCACTTCATAGCATGCCAAGTTGAATCCAAGTTTTGAGTTTTCAAACTAGGGTTGATAGTGTGTCTTCCTTCTTGTGTATGTGTTAATTATGTGATAGTGTCTCTTGCCATATAAAGATGGCTAGCAAAATTGAACAAAAATAAAAAATAGGACATTTAACTTATCAAAATAAAACAAAAACAAAATTTATAAATTATAAAATTCAGAGAGTAAGTATATTTTTAAAATCAAAATCTACATCTAACATGTGCATAGTGCATTTGTGATTTTGTTTTTTTAAAATTTGTGCCTACACTAAATACGTATATGCATCATATGATTAGTTTTTTTGAGGGTGGGTAACTTGAATAGGAGAATGGTTTTTGTTATAAGTGAAAGGTTTTAGGCAACAAATGGCATGACTTTTCTTAATCCACTAACTAGTTAAGCCAACCATTTCCTCATTACACTCACGGAGTGCTAAACCAGTCTGACAAGATTAATAGGTTTACAGGCCGCAAAATAAATAGCGTCACGGGGGTATCACTTCATTCAAAAGTTCGTTCAAGGAATAAAATTAAAACTAAGTATAATGCTTAAATACCAACTAGTGTCCAAAATCTCATTTGAAGCGATTAAAATGCATCTTAAGAGAAGAATCTGATCCTCTAAACAGCTCCAATATCATAATTCTTTAAAGATCCGGCTTAAAATCAAGAGCTTTATGTATTCAAGATTTAATGATTAACTTAGCACCAAACTAGCCACTAAGTCCCTTTTGGGCTTGGCCTCATAGTTAAATACCTTGGTTAATACGGTTTCAAGTTCAAGCCACCAAGTGCCACAGAGAGAGAGAGACCACCTCAAGTTTTATGGAAAATGTTAAGATAGAAAATTTGGATTTCCCTCACATTTAATTTTTTCGTTTTAATATCCTACAAATATTAAACACCTCAGAATTAATTTATTTTCCCACTAAATGTTTTATCCATTATTTATCAAAAAATGTCAACCATGCACCTTGGGCTTAGTCTTATGGGCTTGAAAAGTGAGTGTCATTCATAAAGTTGTGCCTTGACATAAGCGATGGATCATATATGGGATTTGGTCAAATGGGCTTAATCATAAATTTAATTACTATTAGTGCTTCTTTTACATAAAAGTTTATGTGAACCCTCATTACACATAATAATATAACAACCTAAGACTATAAATATGTTTAAATATATTAATGTGATGGAATAATAACGCCCATAAAACAAGAATGTAAAGCGATGGGTGGAGATTTCAGTGAACGTCATAGTTAGATTTTAGACTTCTTTTATAAAACAATGTGAAAATTTCGTGAAAAAAGAAAATTACCAAATTACTGGAAGTAATTTTTTTGTTATAATCCTATTCTTGACTATGGCCACCAAATTGTTACTAACCAAATCAAGTATAAAGTGATGGACCAAAATAACCACTTTAAAATGGTTAGAATAAATTAAAGGTCTAAAAGTACATCCTCACTAATAGACGGGTTCTCTCCCTTATAAATATTGAATGAATGTCTAATTTTAAGATCTTAAAACCCACCTACTTTAATAAATTTTTCTAGTTCATTAACCTAACCTATATCTAATCTAGTTAAGCCCACCATTTTATAATTCTAGTTTGGCTCTAATACTATTTATAACAATTTGACTCATGTATAAACTAGTGATAGTCATATTTTCTTTAAAATGATTTATCCAAGTGAAATGCCTATAAGTACATCTCTATTAATATATTAAATTTTAGCCCAATAGGTATTAGACATTAGACTAATTTTAAAGGATCTCACAAAAATATCCCCCTAGCAAAGAAAGGCACCGTTCTAAAATGTATTAGAATATGAAGGTAAACATTGGTCATTTCAAATATAAGTCATGGTGACAAGTTTGTTGCAATTGTGAGGTATGCGGGCCTCAGAAAGGGATAATGCAATTATTTTAGAGGCAAGAGAGAATTTATTTGGTTGAGAGATAGAGCTTATTAGTTTTCGAGCAAGATATTAAATTCTCAAAGAAAAATGAAATTAATAGCATTGATATAAACATAAAAGAGGATAAGAGTAATGACACAACCCAGTATAGATTGATAGACTTAAGTCATATTTTTAAAAGTGGTTAATTGAAGTTGAAAATTTATAAACCATCTATAATAATAAATTGGATCTTACTTCGGTAGGTATTAGATATGGGAATAATTTAGGGATATTACAATTCACCCACCTTAAGATATTCTGCCCTCGAAATTTTTACCCTTGACCTACCGCTAGAGATCTAGCGAATATTCAATATAACCCAGTATCCAATACCACTAGTAGAAAATAGCTCATCTACGACTAGAGGTTTGTAACCACTAAATTTTATCGCAAAATAGCAATCGTGTTAAAACAGGTAATTTTTACAACCACCTTCCAATTTAAAAGTCGGTCGCATAACGTATCTATGGTAATAACTGTTTAACGACGAAGTTGGCAACTAGAACTTTGTAACCGTGCTTTTGCAGTTGCTAATTACGGTAACAAGAACTTTGCGACCACACTTACTGCTCGCATATCAGTCACTAAGTTTCATTCTGAAACTTAATACTTTGAAAATGAATTTGCAACCATATATACAATCGCAAATTGATTGAAAGCCCTCTGAATTCTAACCTCACTGCTTGCCATCACCATTCACACATGTTTTAAATATAATATTCTAGTTTTTTAAAGTTTTATTTTTTGGACAAATATGTTAATTAGGATTGAAATTATTGGTTGTTGTTGTTTGTTAATTATTGTTTGAATGTATATTGTTTATTGTTATGACAAAATTTTAAAATTAGTTTGAGATTATGATTGTTATTCTGGATATATTATGAAATTAGGGTATTTGGAATTTTGTTTTAACTAATTAATTTGATTATGTTTGAAATTTTATTTTGATGTTGTTCATATATAAGATTTTAAAAAATGATTATGATAGTATTACTAGCATAATTTTATTTTATTTGTTTAAAAGTATGATTAAAATTAGTAATTAAAATTAATGATTACTTTGTGATGATTGAAAATAGATGTGTTAATTAATTGTTGAATTGATACGATGAAACCTGCTTAAACTTGAGATTTGAATTTTTATAACTCTTAGGTTAAAATTTACAATGTAAATTTAATTCATATATAAATGATGAAGTAGACATATAAGAATTAAATGTTTCGTGAACCAGTAGAAATAAAGAGACTTCATCTTGAGATTCAGAATGAGAATGTGAAGATGCCTAACAATGCGATAATTAATTATGTAAATTTTTGCAATACTTTTGTAATCTATGTATGGTAAAAAGTAAATTTCCATAATTTTTTAAGAAACTCTATGACTATAGATCTGGCTCGTGGTCATTGGCCAATTTGGTGTGGGAGCATGTCATGTGGATCTAGATCCTATGGCAGGTGTTTTGTGGATGAGCCGATTGCATCGCCACCAGATGAGCATGCTCCTACACTCCCATTGGGTGATGTTGTGGAGGACCCTTGTGCAAATGCCACCAACAAGGCAAACAGTTCTCGGCAGCCTTGAGGACTGAATAGACTGCACTGACTTCTACTTTTTCTTTTGAAGCCTTGTTTCATCAAGTTACAAGGAGCTAATGCTTTCATATTCTTGCTTTAATATTATGAATTTAATTTTATGCAGATCTAGGATGAGCACATTCTAATTTTATTGTGATTTTTATAAACTTCTTGATCCGAGTATACCTAGATATATTAGTGTCACAATTAAGGGTATGTTCCACAGACCATATTCAATTTGGACTGACGCACCTCTTAATTTGAGGGATACATGGTACAAAGTGGATGGTAAATTAAATCAACATTCAATTTACATTATTCACACATAAAAAATATACTCACTAGTTTGTAAAGTTGTTTAATTTTATTTCAGGTAAAGCATACATGGAGGCCTAAGGATAACCTACGAGCACGAGCTGCGATCTTCAAGCAGCCCCCAAATTACATAAGGGGAGAATGAAGGGAGTGAAGGAAGCACTCTCACTATTGGACATAGGGGCCTTTGAAGACTATGTGGAGGATGTTTGACATACTTGGGTTCAATCCGATATCTGGGAACATCCCATCTGGGATCACTTGGCTACTGATAGATTTCGGGAGCTATCCGAAAAGAATAAGAAGAACTGGATGATAGAGAACGATGGGGAAATAACTCGTCAAATATTTATTTGCAATTCTATATTTTAGTATTTATCAAATATTTAATTGTTGTCAACAGTTCAAGTAAATGAAGAAATATGGGTTGGAGGAGCTTTTGTGTTTTTTTTATTTGCATGAGAAGAACCCATGTAAAGACCAAGCATTTCCTACTTGATGAATGTGAAATTGTTATATGAATGTGCAAGTTTTATGTGAAAATGGATTATAAAATTGTGAAATATGAAATGTGAAATTTATATAGGTTTGAAAATTTTTTAATGTTCCATTTACACGAGAGACTCGCAGGATTTTCTTTAAAATTATATACTTCATAATGATTTCATTAACAAATTGTAAATATATCAAACTTCTTTTTATGCAATCTCATATGATATTTTCATTTCGTGCATGTTTTCTTTTTAAAAAATTGTTAAATGTTTTGTGCTAATCAATAACATTTTTTCAAGCTAGGTACCAAGAACGTATTGAGTTGACATTAGTACTGATCCTTCTAGCTAGTCGTTCGCCATCGACCTTGTGGCATACCGATACGTGGTCGGAGAGCCAAACAAGTATTAGTATTATAGATTAGGATCTACATTAACAGCAGTGCGCCACCTTCCTCTCAAGTCACGTGGATTCACTTCTTATGACACCGATGATGCTGGGTCTAGTGATGATACAATGAAACATCCCAATATTTTTTGGTCTGATGGCAAAATCAAAGTATGATGTTCGAAATTCATAAAGCTATTGATTTAACTACTATCGTACAAACTTCAAAGAAGCGGATTTTAAAAGCATAGGCCGGAACACTCAATGGCCAACTAAAATCATACATAGATACATAATCATACATACTGTGTCAAAACACACAATGACACCATGTGGACCCTAGACAACTCAACTGTGCATACAACATGTCCTAAACATATATATGTATAGGAATCTAGTCGATGGTAACATGTCTGTATCATACATAAACATATACATGTACCAGAATCTAGTCGATGATAACATGCCCAACTTAAACATATACATGTACCGGAATCTAGTCGATAATAACATGCCCATATCCTACATAAACATATACATGTACCAAAATTTAGTCAATGGTAACATGCTCGTTCTAGTAAGATCATAAAGAAAAGTACACATATGCAAACCTATAAGTGTTGGTGCATGGGCCAACATGGTAACCTATGACTAGTAAATCAAACTAGAAGTCTAGTAATACAGAGAAGCACACACATAAAGCATACTGTAAAACCCAGCTTCGGGTTAGGGTTTTACCCGCTAGTAGTTTGCCTGGTTCGGGCCAGTCTCAAGTCAGTACGGGCGAACTTGAGCAAGACCAATTTTCAGAATATGACTATGCGGGCAAGATGGCCATATGATCATGTTATGGTGGCTGAATATACCCGACATGAAGATGATAGCTTGAGTTAGGCTACAGTATAGCGTGAGTTATTAGTGTATATGCGAGGTATACATATAATTTTTATGAGTTAGCCATGTGGTTTTAAGCCTACATCTAGGCCGTTGCGGCATTTAGTATCCACTTGGGATTTTCAGTGTATCTCATTTACATGCATCTTAGGGATTTTGGACTATCAAATTGCCCCTGTGGTGGGCCCAGCTTGATTTAGTCATATATTTTTTATCTGATTCAATTCAGGGTTTCGAGGACCATTTAGCCTTATTGCCTTGATTTCGGCCAATAGAGTCAATTTTAAGACTCGAGTCAATTTCGACTTGACGATTTCGATTCGAGCTTTCCATTCATATGTATAGTGCATATACTCATATATGAGCCCTACTAGGCCACAAGTTATCAGACATTTAGATCGTGCCACATGGCAAGATCCGAATTGTCCACGTAAGCCCTTGCTTCCTCCCATTGATTTCCATAAATTTCCCACAATTTTGAAGAATTTCCCCATAGTGCCACAGCCAATTTGGCTCACCACCGGTGAGACCCTGCCCTCCTCCGGTGTAAAACCTCATTTCAAGTTAGGGTTTTACCCGATTTTAGTTTTTCCCTATTTGGGTCTGTATCAAGTTAGTTTGAGCGAGCTCAAGCCAGACTAATTTTCAAAATATAAGTATAGGGCCCAGATGACCATATGAGCATGTTATGGAGGTTGAGTATGCCCGACATGCATATAATAGTTTCAGTTATGATATAGTAGAGCATGAGTTATCAGTGTATAATGAGGTATACATATGATTTTAGGCCTTGATCTAAGCCGTTGCAGTGTTTAGCATCCATTTGGAATTTTTTGAGTATTTCATTTACATGCAGCATAGGAATTTTGGATCACTCGATTATACCCCAGTGGGCCCATCTTGATCAAGTTCATGGTTCGAGGCCCATTTAACCTTCTTGCCTCAATTCCGACCTAGAGAGTCACTTTTAGGACTCGAGTCAGTTTCAACTTTGGACGGTCTCGATCTGAACTTTTTGTCCATATGTATAGTGCATATACCCATAGCGGGGGCGCCCACTAGGCCACGAGTTGTCAGACGTCCAGATCGTGCCATATGGCAAAATTGGAGCCGTCCACTCAGCTTTATCTTCACCCTTTGATTTCCAGTGACTTCCCCATGATTTTCACCTCGACACCGCCACCACTTTGACTCGCTGCCAAGGAGTCTCTCCCTCGCCCATGACCTCCAGATTGGTACGACCGTGACCACCTCGTGGCCAGCTATCAGTCTATACCAATGATCGCCACTAGCGCTGCCGCAGTCATCACCGACGATGTCGTTTTTGTTGTCGGTTTTCACCACCACCGCCACTCGTTTGAGCAGATTTTCGGCGCCAGCGAGTGTCCTCCGACGAAGCCGACCACCCTAACAGCTTCCCATTGACGAGATCTATATTTTGAGACAACACACGGCCACCACCACGAGTCGTGATTGCCGTCGGCGACATCACCGCCCCCAACGGCAACACCGCCCTCTTTCCAGCTATTTTCTAGCCAGCCAGTGGCCGGACTCCTCCAATCGACAACACTAGCAGCACTGCTTTTGCCCCCTCCGTTGATCCTGACCGGTGGCGACCCCAGCCATGCCGTCGTTGGCGTTTTCTGGCAACGGGCAACGATTGCCCAGTCTGATCCGTCTGCCCGTCTTCGCATTAGTGTTCGTGTCCACTTGGTCGCGACCGTGTCCGCCTGACTAGCCCCAGTCCGCCAACCCATGTCCGAGTCTGCCCAACCAACCCATCTCATTTTCTAGTCAACCCAGACCGGGTTGGTTCAGCCCATTCGAATCGATTTGCTTTAGCTCGATTCAATTCAGTTTAGAACATTTTCGGACCGTTTTCATTGTCCTTGCACCATTTCTGGTAATTTGAGAATTTCTATATTAGTTTGGATGCATATTCACATGATTTAGCATGATTGGATGTTATGATGATTTTTCTTTGTTTATTAATTTTATTTAATTATTTATTTATTTATTTATATGTTTATCATATATGATGAATGTTTAAATGATTATTTGTTATTATTAAAATTATATTTAGTTATGAATATTAGTCTTATTATGTGTACTAAATTGTATATATATGTATTTATTTATATATTTTATATTTAAATATTTATTTATTTGTTTGCTATGTGTATGTTATTATTTATTTATATTTAATTCCGTATTCTTCTATTTTACAACTATGATATTATTAATATTCATGATAAATGAATATTAACAATTTGTTTGCTTATTTATTTATTGAATTATTATTATTATTATTATTATTATTTTATATTATTATATATATATGTTTACTAACACGAGTGTTTACCCGTATATTTATATAGTATAACTATATTATTATTTTATGATTAGAGTATTATTTATGTTCATGTATTTATTATTTATCAAATTATCTATGAGTGTATTTCCTTAATTATTTATTTATTTATTATTTATTATTTATTATTATATCTCGATTTATGTGTCACATGTTTCGTTAAAGGTTTGTTAGAATTATTTTCTTTATTAGGATGTATTGATGATATGAGCACACACCACGAGCATGCATTATATAGAGATATTAGTATTTAACTTTGAGCATAGGTTCGTGGGGCTCTCCCTCTCTGCTTGACTGCGTGAGTGTCGAGTTTAATTGTGTTTTATACATAAGATAACATCGGCAGTGTTTTATTGCATCCCTCCAATGTCGGGTCATTTAGCTATGTTTTCTACGCATGTTTAATAAAACTACAAGGATGAGATCCCTTGTTGGTTTTTGAACTAAAGTCGAAGAAATGTATGATATTCCCTAAGCCTATTATATGAGCATGCATATTTTTACGGATTTCACAAATACGAGAATGAGTGGTATAAAGATATTTATGGACCGCACTAGTACTCCTTCAAACACTAAGGTAGTGCGCTATATGAGGGTAATGTGTAATGCAGTGTATTTCTTAAATTTGTGGCACTAACTTAACTCTTCCTTTTGCCACTCAAGTACCATGGCGGGTGATATGAAAGATATGAGGGCGTAAACGTTGTATGTATGAATATGATTATGACCTGCGCATGCGAGCCGACACTTGCTTAAGTATGTTTACTTACTGCCCAGTATGAGGCAATCTTGAAGTTTCATAATTTTTCATGGGTGATGAAATACCTATTTGACAGTTTTTATTAGTTATTTTTTAGACCAGTAACAATCGTTACTAATGTTCTTTAGATAATTTATGTAGGTTTTGCAATCTTGATTCAACTTGGGTGGGAGGACAGATAAATGCTACACACATTTGAGCTCAGCACAGTTATTTACTTCCTTACTTTTATTTACGTTCGATGTATTTTGACATGTATTTAATAGTGTCTTTCATTCTCATGATACTAAAAAGGTTGTTTCGATCTATTGTATCATTTATATCTTACCGACTAACAACTTTAAGCATGACTTGACTCGATCGTAACATTTCTGATTTGATACTTAGGTGAACCAAAATCGGGGTGTTACATCCAGCCACCAGGATCAGTACAGGCATGACAACCTCATGGCTGGCTATCAGTCTGTACTCTCCATAGTCACGGACGTCGCCGCAATTGCCACCAAAGATGACTTTTTTTGCAGTCGATTTCCATCACCGCTGGCACTATTTCAGGCCATTGTCTGGCACTAGTGAGTGTCCTCTGGTGAAGCCAACAACTCCAACAGCTTTACCACGCTGAGATCTTCCATTTTTTACTGACACCGACCTCCACCGTGGCCACTTGCACTGCCCGACAATGTTTTCGATCTTTTCCGGACACCGCCGACTGTCAGCCTAGCTAGTTTCCTCACTCGACGGCCGATCTTTTGAGACCACCCATAACCATCACCGTGGCAGCGATTTCCATAGTCGATGTCGCCGCATCTGGCAACAATACCACCCCTTTCCTGCCATTTTCCAGCTAGCCGACAACCGGACCTGGCCAATCGTCACTTCTATCATGTTACCTGTCCTCCCCTCTATTGATCTCGATTGAAGGCAGCCTCCATCATGCCGCAGTGCCATTTTCTGGTGA
>JAURVB010009799.1:0-13497 GCA_033002965.1 Piper betle | reverse complement strand
TTGAGGAGTAGGGTTGCTACGGCGCCAAGAGGCACTATAACCGAAGTGATTGAGGCAGCCACTACTCATGAGTTGGTGTACGACTATGTCCATGCACAGAAACAGGGGAAGGCTACTATGCAACATAAGAATGCCAACCAGGGTAGTAGCAAAAATAGGTCTACAGAACACTAGCAGCAGAACTATCAACGGAATGTCTATGGGAACCGCAAAAGAAAGTTTCAGGAGATTCTGTGTGAGATCCCTCAACTTAGTCCCACATCTAATACCTACTGGGAGAAGATCCTATTTATAAGTGAGAATGGACTATAGATCTTTAACTTTCGGGGTACCCATTTTAAAGAAATGATTTAGCCCATTACGTTGCACATTGGGCTGGGTCGTTACAAATGGTATCAGAGCTGACCTGGTTACGTGTTAGATGGTGGGCAAGACTAGGGACATTGGCTAGGCTACCGGTCACGGGCCAGAAAGGTCATGGGCTGGGGCTAGCAACGGGCCAATAATAGGCATTTCGGGGACGAAATTTCCTAAGGTGGGTGGATTGTGAGATCCCTCAACTTAGTCCCACATCTAATACTTACTGGGAGAAGATCCTGTTTATAAGTGGGAATGGACTATTGATCTTTAACTTTCAGGTTACCCAATTTAAGGAAATGACTTAGCCTATTACATTGCACTTTGGGCTGGGTCGTTACATTCCGTATCGACTATGTAAAAATTGCAACAAGATGCATTCGGGGTTATGCAGTGAGCCCCGTCGGTGCTACAATTGCGGAAAGACGGGACACCTGCAAAATGAGTGTCTTCAGCCCCTGAAGCAACAACAGGAGCAGCCTGAGATCCCGAAGATATAATTAATCATGCTTATCATCTTGCTGTTATAATATTTCGGGGTCAAAATATTTCTAAGTTGGGGAGATTGTAAAAACCATGATTTTTATTACAAGACTTGAACCTAAATGTTATGAAATAAATATAGATGAACCAATATGGTTGGTTATCAAGTCGACCGGTCATGGCTCGACTTAAGGTCACTTAGAAAATACCTATTCATGAATGGATGATGGGGTGTGAGAATTTAATGAAGGGGTCGTTGAACCTAGGAAATACCAATGGATGATGGGGTGTGAGAATTTAATGAAGGGGCTCGTTGAACCTAGGAAATACCAATGGATGATGGGGTATGAGAATTTAATGGAGGGAATGGTTGAAGTGTATATATATGCAGTAGGAGGGAGTATTTCATCCCTCATCTCCGTCCCAGGCGACCTCCCCATTACTGTGTGAGTATTTCATCCCTCATCTTATTTGTTTCCATTAGGATTCTTGCATGCAAGGTTTGTTGAAGACGCCCTGCCAAGTTGCTAGATCTCCAGCGTCTTATGCATGGGGTTCTTGTCGATTGCTTAGTTGTTTTCTAAATGGACATGTTAATAATTAATTATCATTAGAATTGCTGAAAATTTAATAAGGGATGAAGACTAACATTAACTAATTACATCATTTAAAATTGATAGTATATTAGTCATGTAAGTTGCATGTAGGTTCATGCAAAATAAAATTATACTAAAGTATAATTTTATGCCCTCATTCAGATTAGGGTTCACGGGTCACAATCAGACGAAATCACAAGTCAGGTACGTATAATAGGTAGAACATTGTACTTTCCTTGTTGGTAGCCTAGGTCGGCCTGAGCCCAGATTCGACCACCATGCACCGAGTGCAACCGGGGCCAAAGAATTTACTCAGTCCGACACGGGGTCGTATTATGTGCGTAAATTGTGTAATGCATCGACATTGTTTTGGAGTAGTGATAGCCGCCCCATAAAAAGGCTACGGCCGGGGTGAGCGAGGCACAGCGATTCCTCCATCGCACTGGAGTGCAATGATAGCCTCCCCATAAAAAGGCTATGGCCGGGGTGTGTGAGGCACTAGCACTAGAATTGGCAGTGAGAGCTTCCCCACAAACGGGGTGTAGCATTCACCTGAGTGCAGTGATAGCCTCCTCATAAAAAGGCTACGACTGGGGTGTGTGAGGCACTGGCACTAGAATTGGGAGTGAGAGCTTCCCCACAAACGGGGCATAGCAATCACATGAGTGCAGTGATAGGAGTGCAGATACTACTTAGTGTTGTAATCACTAACGCGGAATTGCCTCCGTAGGTGTGCAGATACGTAAGTAGGTGATTGACAACCCGGGCATGGAGCAAAATAAATATGAGTACTCCTTTTATTATTTATTTGAGAAATAAGTGTGGCTACTGGGAAACGGTCTAAGACTGTGGGATCTTTATATATGTTTTTGTTAAAAAAAATGTTAGACATATTTGCTTAATTGTGAGTAACACCTTGCCAGCTAGGCCCACAATGTTGTGACAAATGGCCGGGTCGTTACAAAGTCTCTCTTGAGATGCTCGGAGTGTCAACTACTAGTTCTGGCTAGTTGGATAGGTTGTGGCTCTATACCTTGGTTGAGCAAAACTATAGCATACATGAATACCTACTCTACACTCCACGGCTGGATGTCCTAGCTAACTGCAAATATAACATCCGTTCATGCCTACTCTGCACTCGCCTCCATGATGACGTTTGCAATTATGATAGAAGGTGGTCAGTTGCCCTAACCTTGTCCATCCATAGCTGTCATGGGAACTAGTGCACCTGTTCAATGTTTCTATTGTGCTCCCTACTTTGGCTGATACAGACTTCGATGTTGTTTCCTTTGGTCAAAATCTCGGCGAGGTCGAATAGCTGTGACTATCTCAGCCATACCTACATCTCTCACTACCAAAGGTGGTGAACTTCCTATCCAAATAGGCCATCATGATGCTCATGATGTAGGCCATCGTAAAAGTTCTATATTCTCCTTCCTTTGGTGGGAGCCAAATCATGCATAAACCTTTCTAGAGCTCTAAACCTGGTCTCATACTGCACTGCCATCATGGGTGTCTGGAACTCCTACTCCTTTCTCTTACTGACATCTGGTAGAAAGTACTTTCCATTGAACTCCGCTCTGAACTCTTCCCAGGTGATGTTATAAGGTTGTCAATGGGCAAATGTGAAATTCTCTACTGAATCCCACCATATTGTAGCTTCAACTTTGAATGCCCTTGTAATGATGCATACCTTGCGCTCCATTGGGTATGTCATACTGCCAAACACTCCTATGGCTGATGATATCCATAAGAATTCCTCTTCTACAACCAATTTCCCAAGGAATAGTCGTCCACTTTCTTCATGAACCTTTCATACTATCACAGTTCCAAATTCCTTGCATCCACTGAACTGTTAGATCCTTCTCCTAGCTCATACTACAAAAACTATGGTCCTGTACATGCTGGTACATTGCCAAATCCTATGGGTTCACTTCCACCTGTAGTTTACCCACTACCTGCTACTACGGGCCCACTAACATTTGGTCTCATTCTTACCTAAATGGGGTAAATAAAGGAGCTGTTGTTGGAGTAGACCTCTATTGTAGAGGTAGAGGATGCGGTAGTGGAGGGCCCATGTAACGACCAGCCCGTTTCGAGCCACAAGCCAAGTTTTACTATATGAAACTAAGTGTCTCATAAATTAATTTTCTATTAATTTTCAAGATTTTAAATAAATCCATGACAATAAATTTAATATACAAATGCTTAGAATAATCTAAGCCCCATGAACCAAACCAAAATCCCACTGCCATGCAAACAATCTCGAGAAAAGAATAGTCCAATAATAGAGTCCTCCAGCTATACTAACTCTACCCATCCTTCCATTCTCATACCTACAGAGGCAATTCCGCGTTAGTGATAAAAATACTAAGTCGTATAATTACAAGAAATAATTAATATATTCCACAACAATCTGAATTACGTCTTTCTGTGATTATGAGCCTATGCTGAGCTCTTAATATATTGGGAGGGTGGCCGCCCATCCAGTTACAATCCTATGTATGCACACACACGCTACGTAGCCCTTGGCCAGTAGTTACCAATTTTTGCCATTGACTCACCCATTCGGTATCACAAGTGCATAATGAGCCATCTTGAGCAACTACACCCTGTCACCCCTTTCGGCAGGGGGGCAAGTATTTAATCTTTCAGGGGTACTGCCCTGTGTCAGATTGAGTCAATTCATTGACCCCTGTTGCGCTCAGCGCATGGTGGTCGAATACGAACCCAAGTCGACCAAGACTTCCACATAGTAATTTTTGTTAAGGGTGCTATCCTGTGTTGAATTGAGCCAAATCTTTAACCCCAGTTGCGCTCAGTGCATGGTGATCGAATGTGGACTCAGGGTGACCAAGACTCCCAAATCGAAATATATAACATTTCAAGTAATTATACAAACCCGAAATTGTGATGAGTTACCTGCAACTATGACACATGATCTTAATATGGATGTAATTTCTCTAAAGCCAAATGTGCTCACAAGTTATCCAGAGGATGTTTTCATTTAACAATATAATTCTCCTTTATATAGAAGAATATGTGTAGAATTCAAGAAGTCACTACATTAAATTTTATGAATATATGTGGAGTTCAAGAAGGTACTATATTAAATTTTATAGAAAGGAACGTAATCACAAATAATTATATTAAATACTAATAATTAGTTTGATAAAAAATTAAAAACTTATTATTTACTTAATGTGAATGAATGTTAAATCGCACTCACAACTCCCAGTCCCAAAAACTCAATAAACAAAATTTATTTAAAACCATTCATAAATATCATTGTACTGATATGATAAAGGTCAATATTGATTCTTAAGAATAATAATATTTATGGTTCATTCTTAAGATTTACAAAACCCAAAATAAAATAGCCTAATTATTATTATTATTATTATTATTATTATTATTATTTTCAGGGTTTTACAATCTCCCCAACTTAGGAATTTTCTTCCTCGAAAATATAATAGGGTCACAAAGAGAAAGATCAGAGTTTTACAATCTCCCCAGCTTGGGAATTTTTCAACCTCGAATATATAATGAAGAAATTTTGGTTGTTCTTTTATTTTTGATTAAACATTGCCACTCATATGCATAGCTAAAGTGGGGCACACTATCCCATGACATTGTTATCCATATCTCACAGGTTTCCCATACCACCCATACTTCCTAGATAACACCTCTGATTGTAAAGGCGTCCCATATACGCTCATTGGATAAGTGTCATGTGCACCTAGCATGACAAATAAGTGGCACACCCATAATTATTTACCATCTAAAATAATCAAAATTAATTCCATAAAAGAATGATCAATTTTTATATAAAAGAATTTTTACCCTTGGGACAGTTGACTCTTAGACTTTCAACAAGGTAACGATTGATTAGCATGGTTTCGTGGGAAACACAGCTCTAATACCACCTCTAACGACCCGTCCATTCTGAGCCATGAACCAAGTGTTACTATATGAAACTAAGTGTCTCATAAATTATTTTTTTATTAATTTTCAAGATTTTAAATAAATCCATAACAATAAATTTAATATACAAATGCTCGGAATAATCTAAGCCCGAGGAACTGAACCAAAATCCCACTGTCATGCAAATAATCTCAAGAAAAGAATAGTCCAATAATAAAGTCCTCCAGCTATCCCGATTCTACCCATCCTCCCATGCTTATACCTGCGGAGGCAATTCTGCGTTAGTGATAAAAACACTAAGTCTTATAATTACAAGAAATAATTAATGCATTCCACAACATCTGAATTACGTCTTTTAGTGATTATTGTGAGATCCCTCAACTTAGTCCCACATTTAATACCTACTGGGAGAAGATCTTGTTTATAAGTGGGAATGGACTATAGATCTTTAACTTTCGGGGTACCCATTTTAAAGAAATGACTTAGCCCATTACGTTGCACTTTGGGCCAGGTCTTTATAGGTGGTATCAGAGCAACCTGGTTCTGTGTTAAATGGTGGGCTGGACTAGGGACGTTGGCTAGGCTGCTGGTCAAGGGCCAAAAAGGTTGTGGGCTAAGGCTAACAACAGGCCAAGTATAGACATTTCGGGGACGGGCCAAGTATAGGCATTTCGGGGACAAAATTTCCTAAGGTGGGTGGATTGTGAGATCCCTCAACTTAATCCCACATCTAATACCTACTGGGAGAAGATCCTGTTTATAAGTGGGAATGGACTATATATGTTTAACTTTCGGGGTACCCATTTTAAAGAAATGACTTAGCCCATTACGTTACACTTTGGGTTGGTTCGTTACAATTATGAGCCTATGTTGAGCTCTTAATATGCTAGGAGGGTGGCCGCCCATCCAGCTACAATCCCATGTATGTGCACACACCTACATGGCTCTCAGACTATAGTTACCGATATTTGCCATTTACTTACCTTCTCGGTATCATAAGTGCATAATGAGCCATCTTGCGCCACTGCGCCCTGTCACCCCTTTTGGCATGGGGGTAGGTATTTAATCTTTCAGGGGGTGCTGCCCTGTGTCGGATTGAGTCAATTCATTCACTCCTATTACACTCGGCGCGTGGTGGTCAAATATGAACTCAAGTCGACCAAAATAGTAATTTTTTTAGGGGTGCTTCACTATGCTAGACTAAGCCAATTCTTTGACCCCGGTCGTGCTTGGCGCATGGTGATCGAATGTGGACTCAGGCTGACCAAGACTCCCAAATCAAAATATATAACATTTCAAGTAATTATACAAACCTAAAATTGTGATGAGGTACCCACAACTACAACACATAATCTTAATATGGATGTAATTTCTCTAAAGCCAAATGTGCTCACAAGTTATCTAGAGGATATTTTCATTTAACAACATAATTCTCCTTTATATAGAAGAATATGTGAAGAATTCAAGAGGTCACTACATTAAATTTTATGAATATGTGTGGAATTCAAGAAGGTACTACATTACATTTTATAGAAAAGAATGTAATCACAAATAATTATATTAAATACCAATATAAAGTTTGATAGAAATGTCAAAAACTTATTATTTACTTAATGTGAATGAATGTTAAACTGCACTCACAACTCCCAATCCCAAAAATTCAATAAACAAAATTTATTTAAAACCATTGATAAATATCATTGCACCGATATGATAAAGTCAATATTGATTCTTAAGAATAATATTATTTATGGTTTATTCTTAAGATTTACAAAACCTTAAATAAAATAGCCTTATTATTATTATTATTATTATTATTATTTTCAGGGTTTTATAGCCCACGGGAATTGTTGTTTCTCCTCATGCCTCTTCATCTACTTTTGGTTTCTTCTCAACTATGGCTACCGAGAGAGATATCTATCAAAGCTCTCTCCTGAATTTCTCGTGGTTTTACTATATTTGTATCTGAACCTTAGCCAATCTGGCAATCATGGCATTTCACTCCTGTCAACTACTGGGGTCTGGACTAGTATTATTTCTGATATGGCTACTATTAGGCCCAACATGGACACTTCCGTGGCTCGATGGCCAAGCTCACCACATGCAAAACATATACCAATACCCCTCATGCGCAGTCCTGGGGGTCTCCTCTAGGACGTAGGGCAAATTGTATGATCCTATCGAACCTATTGTGGTGCTCTTTCTAGATACTGTGAGGCAGGAAGCTGCCTATTGGCCGGCTGAGTGGGCAGCCCCTTAACTACACAAACAACTATTGCATCGTCTATTGTCTGCCTCTGAGATAGACCTTGCTAGCCTTGGCCTCTGCGTGGTCGGCTCATGAACAGCCTGCCTCTACGACCTCCTGGAATGGTGGATCTTGTGTGTTGCCTCACACTTTAGGGCTCTCACTACAGCCTCCTAAATAGTGCACCATGAAACATAGAGACAGAAGCGTGTAGACTCGGTCACAACCCTTTGACATATCTGGCGACTCTGTCTCTTAGTCTAGAATGAACCAGAAGCAAATCTTTCCAAGGCAAGGACATGGGCGTGGTACTCTGCCACGGTCATGTCCCTATGCTCAAGTGCCAAGAGCTTCATGGGCTTACCATCAACCACAATAATAGAGAAGAACTGATTGCAAAAAACCACGTGAAACTCCTCCCAGGAAATCACTTTTGATGGATGGTTCCCCAAATAATCTAAAAGGACCAATCGCCACCATGTCAACCAACTCCTCCAATATTGTAACACCCCATTTCGGTTCACCCACAAACCAACCCGTAAATGCTACTATTGACTAAACCATTCACTAATCTACTTGATTCAGTTAAGCCAACCCGTATCTAACCTCGGTGTCTCAAGATGGTGATGCATGCATTCAATGCATAGATGAGATGCTTAGGTTCTAATATTGTTCTAAATGGATGCTATGATGTGTATTCACATTTAAACAAGACAAACTCGTTAAAATGTTCGAAAAATAAAGATTTTGAAAACAAAATGGATAGGGTCTCACATAAAAGTGCAATAGGGACTACTTTGCCAACAACAAGTAATATATATATAAACAATAAAAATGGAAACATAGCAAAAACATGATGCCTTCTCATAACTTTTCCATCATCAACAATTTTCCATCATCTAGAATCGGGCCTCAACCCATTAGCTTATCATTTTCCATTCAAATCATAACAACACCACACACAAATCATTCATGCAATTGGACAATCAAAACGTACATCTACCATCATTCTCAACAATTAAACATTTCACATTTTCATTCAAATTTCGCACGTACATGTGTGCAAGTTGCATTGCTGCTCCACCGATTTTGTCATAATTCAAATCATGCAATCCATCTTTATTCACAATAAAATAATTATCGTATTACTCAATCAAATCCTAGCATATTGTGATAATAATTATCACTTTTAAGTAATTAAGTCAAAGTAAATTATACCTCGTGTCGTCGGCAATTGGCGATGACTAGAGTTTGTCGCATGGTTTGAGAGTTAGATTCGGCACCTGGCAACGTCTGAAGTTTGAACCAGTTCAGCTAGGCAAATTCATAAAAAATACGGCAATTTCTGGCAAAGATAAGTGAATCTAGTTTTCAGCAATTTTACAGTGACTGTTTCTGTGAGGCAATCGTGGCTATCGGTTGGCACTTGCAGTGGCAGTGTTGACTGCCGGTGGCAGCGGCAAGTTGCCCGAGGTCGGTTGGCTTTTCGATCAGCCCTTGGCCAGCTTTAGTGGTAGTGCTGGGTGTGGGGGAAAGGTTGGTTAGGTCGAGGAAGGGCATTGGCCTCACCGCAACGATGGAGCGGCGCGTACGGCAACGAATCGACACCGGGATGCACTGCAATAGGGCACTGTGTCAAGGCGTCGTGGAGGATAGGCGGTGGCAAGGAAGGCGGGGTTTGCTTGACAACAACTCAGCAGTGGTTGGTAGTGTTGCTCGGAGGCTGTGGGGAGGGGGGGTCCACGGCAAGGATGGGGATGGTGTCGGTGGTTAGGGAGGAAAGGGTCAGGGTTCGGCCAATATCGTAAATAAAAGTTGACTCGACTCCGACCGAGTAAAAAATAATAACAACTCGTAATAAATTCTAATAAAAATCCAGAAAATAGGGGGAATTCCATAAAATATAATACATACAATAATACCAAAATGATATGTTCAATAACTAATAACCCACCCAAACCACTATGTAACATATCCTAATGCATTATTCAGCCTAAAAAATTTTATGATCAAATAAATAAAAAAATAAATGCATACTGTCATATACTCTAATAACTCTTTTCTCATCATCTTTCCGTCATTATCATCATATACTCGGTCATCGCTCATAACGCACGGTTGTCCTCGGCTTAACACGCGGGCCATGAAACTAACTCGACTAGAATCAATGATTGAACTGATTGGTTTGCTAACGTAAAACTTTGATTCGAGTCACGGGTTTTACAAATGGCTCCCACTTCAACTCTCACCCACAACTCCTATGACCCATGTGTTCCAACGCAACCAATGTGTCATCGAACCAAATGATCAATGCCTTCGGATAAGTTCCTCTCGTGAAAAGACTGCCTCTATTTTTCAAGGAGTGATCCACATGCCATTTCGGTGGAACATGGGGGACGAGGTCCTGATACCCAGAGCTCTCTTCCCGATCATAGTGTAATGGCCTAGTTGTCTCACCATGCTCACTGTACAGCCCCGGAGCTGTCACCCTGCTCATAGTATTGGCATCCCCTGCGGCTGTATGATCGGTCCACCTGGCATCCCTAGCGACTGAAATCGGTATTGCCCAACTACATGTGACACGGAAAACTCTCCCACTACTGGCTCCAGTGGGACTGGCATTGGGAACTGATTGGCCCATGGATCCACTAGAAGTGGCACTGCATATTGCCCATGTAATCCCCCGAAATCTTGACTGGGCAGTTTGTACTCGTTGGATTCAAAAATTCATATCTTTGTTAGTAGAAAACTGAAAATTATGCAGTTTAAATGGGCTTAAACTAGGCTTTTCAAGCTTGCAAATTCAACAAGAATCACTCAATTTGGAGTTTGGATTTGGGAGATATAATGTTGAAAAGTTAAACTATGAAACAACTTAAGATGAAAACATAGAAATTTGGCTTAGTGATAATCGGTCAATATGGTCAAAATTAAACAAGTATGAATTAAGTAATTCTAGAGCTTATCCCAAGGACACAACTAATTTTTATGAGAGAATAAATTAATAAGTCCCGTTCACAAAGGTATGATCAGACAGCGAAGAATGATTGAGAATTATTGAAACCGTCAAGTAAACAAAAAGGGTCAAAGGGGGCACGGTCACATGTGCACTTTGTCTATATCTGGATGAAGATGGCCATGATAATGAATCAAGAATTTAAAAGTGGCTAGACACTTAGGTTAACTAGCTGGGCTTACTTATGTGGAGCCAAACGTGTTTGTTAGACCGAAGTGGTATGTGGACATGACCAGGACAAGGTAAACGGGTATGACCGAATAACTATGGCTTGTTTGTCTTACTTTTTCTAAAATTACTAAGGGTTATTTTATGAATAATTATGTAGGGGTTAACTAGGAAGATAGGGGGAAAACTAGATGGTATTTAGGATCCTAATAGGGTGGATGCCCTCCTCTTTTAATCCTATACATCCATCTCCTCTTCTCTACCACGTCGCTTTTTCTCCTTCTCTCCTTGTAAGACTAGCATTCTTCCTACTCTTTCCACGTCTTCCAGCACTCTTGGAGATCAATTTGTGGGTGTTTCTTCACTATAAATAGAGTTCTAGGGGTGTTTTGCAAAGAATAAGTAAGATTTCCAGCCCTAATTCACGTAAATTGCACAGTTTACATGTCATTCCGTTCATCCATGATGTTCTGTGCCAATATGATTAGGTTTGATGTTAAATTACGATATTATGATGTGATTTTGATGCAAAGTTGTGTGTTTTAATTTTTAGATTATGTTTAATATGAAAATCTTGTGAATTCTATAAAATATATACATTAATAAGATGATGAACTTCATGATAGATTCAGGAATAAGCATAAATAATGTTACTCATGATATTTTAATTGAGCAAAAGTAGATTAAATTATATTAATCTTAAAACCTGGTATAAGCCAATTTTTTTGCTAAAAATTCTTGAGAACTCAAACATTTTTTCACTCAAATCAGATAAATTAAATGAGAAACAAGGAAAAGAAGCGTCATAGTGCCCAAACCGAGACTTGGATTGCCATGGTGATGATACCCAACACCAAGGCCCTGTGCCAGTGCGTAGGCACTTGCACCGAACCCTAATCTGTGCACCTATCTTAGAAAGATTATAACTTTAGTTGTATAGATCAGATTCAAGCGATTCTTTTTATGTTATTGCTGTCATGATCTCTAGTTTTTACCTAATAATGTTCAAAGATTCTGGTTAAGTATCCTGTGAGGTATGTATTTTTAAAGTTTTATTGATGTTATCCTTCAAGTATTTTATGTTTGTGATTAGATGATCACTTTATGATAAGTATACGATGCTATGAATGTTTTATAGGTAATGTGTTTCCAACCAATCATAGTATGATGATATTATGATTCACAATTTATGAAGGTTGACTATATATGCTATGTTTATAAATAAGTGATCAATGTAAAATGTTTATGTACTGATTTACTTTCATGTTGAACGTGGTATGCTTATAATATGATAGGTGTTTGTTGCATGCATGACATACCATATAGGCATAGGTTAAGTTTATATGGGTAGGGATGTATGTTATTCCTCAAGCTATGGTGTTATGTTGTCGAGACAAAGGAGCTCAAAAATCAACATTGCCAGCTCAGTTTATCCTTATTTTGGGGAGCTCAAACATCTTGAGTATTTATGACTTGTTTAGTCAATTTTTTCAATTAAATTTTAAGTATGCTTCTAAAAGATTTTAAATGATGATACTTATGATGATGAATTGTAGGGTGAACTGAGGAGTTACACTGATGTACAACGTGCATCCCCCTTAGGCAAGGGCCAGATTCCCAATGACGCTTATGATCATTTGTGACTTATGAAATATGATTCTGGAATTACGATGGCCCACTTCATTCTTGGGGAGTCGAAGATGCAAGACTCAAAGTGGGTTTCATAGGTAGAACCAAAAGGCTACAAAGGTTGAGCCAAGGTTACAAATGTCTAGCCAATAAGTCAAATATACATCTTATCAGATTCTTGTGTTTTTATGTTAGCGCTTAAAAGGTTGAGCTATAGATTAATGCTACTAAGGCCATTAAGGTTAGGCCATAGGTGATTTTAAATAAACCAATTACGATGATTATGAATGTTGAATAGTGCAACACCCCATTTTTTGGTCTAAGGGCGGACATAATTGCAATGTTATAATTTGGAAAACTATTTATTGGACTAGTCTCGAACAAACTTTGTAACACCCCAAATCCGATTCACACTCGTGAACCGAACTGGCATGTCACGGGCCCAGTTATGTCAGCTAACTCGAACCCAACTCATGCCGATCTAATCTCGGCATCTTAAGATGAAGATACGACTCGTCATGCATGGATGAATGCATAAAACCCTAACATGCTACTATATAGATGACATGCAAACTAATTTACACACCAACAACGATTACTATAAACCAATAAAAATTCTAAAAATAAAATGTGCAGAGTCTCTCCTAAAAGTGTAATTAGGGGCCACCCTGTCAAAATAATATATAGAAACATATATGCATATATTAGGGATTTGCATTCACCAAGAATTCTAATCTATACTGTATCAATCACTCTGAAATTTGGGTCTCAACCCATCGTGTAGTCTATTCACATTTCACATCATATCATCATGTCTTAGCATTTAATCACTGCATATCTTCATGTCTTTGCGTTTTATTACATCATTCTCAATATAATAACATCATAAACAAAATATTAACCACTCTATCAGCTAACATGAGTGTGCAAATGACATCATTGCTCCTCCGTCTAGGCAGGCACATCCAACTCATGATTATCACCTACATATAGTATAAAAACAAGTTACTAACAAGTGTTACTGGTCCAAAATATAACTATAATAAACTGGCTATGAGAGCAAACTCTCATATGAA